>CAUYQV010167318.1:0-82829 GCA_963574575.1 Galagoides demidoff | reverse complement strand
CCCCCCATCCCTCATTCCCCTACACCACCCCTTGTATTAGATCATCTACTGCCTTCATATTAGAATTGAGTACATTGGATTCTTCCTTCTTCATTCTTGTAGTGCTTTACTAAGAAGAATGTGTTCCTCCTCTATCCAGGTTAATACAAAAGATGTCAGTATTCCATGGTATATATACATATACCATAGCTTGTTAGTCCATTCCTGGGTTGGTGGGCATTTAGGTTGTTTCCACATTTTGGCGATCATAAATTGAGCTGAGAGAAACAGTCTGTTGTAAATGTCCTTATGATGAAAGGATTTTTTTTCTTCTGGGTAGATGCCTCCTAATGGGACTGCAGGATCCAATGGGAGGTCTAATTTGAGTTCTTTGACGATTCTCCATACTTCCTTCTAAAAAGGTTGTATTAGTTTGCAGTCCCACCAGCAGTGTAAAAGTGTTCCCTGAGATACCACCTACCCCCAGTGGGAATAGCCCACATCATAAAGTCTCAAAGCTGCAGATGCTGGTGTGGATGTGGAGAGAAGGGAACAATTCATTATTATAAAACAAGTCATTTCTATTTAATGTGAAACTACTAGAAGAAGTACCTCAGATTAGACAAAAGCAGATGTGTAGGGAGTAATTTTAAAAGCTTAAGCAAAAAGAAAAAAAACTGCTTTAAGTTATTTTGTTTCTCTCTCAGTTACACTGATATGTCAGAAACAAAGGCCAAGTAGAATGGTTGATTTTATGAGCATTATGGCCATTACAACAAGTGACTAAATTTCACCAATGCCCTTTAAGCTACAGGTGTGAGTCTTGGCATAGCAGACCGTGCTGCCAGCCCGAGTGCCTCACCACGTGGATGCTTATATTGCTTATTTACTGCAAGATGCTTTTATATAGCTGTTACTAGTGGATTTTATAGTTGTGACCTGGTAATAATGTCTCTTCAATTTCTGGAATGAATGCATTCAGAAAATCTATGGATTTATCATAGCACAGAAACCCATTTCA
Organism: Galagoides demidoff; assembly: GCA_963574575.1. Lineage (NCBI taxonomy): Eukaryota > Metazoa > Chordata > Mammalia > Primates > Galagidae > Galagoides > Galagoides demidoff. The sequence goes on along the minus strand of CAUYQV010167318.1, from coordinate 81,829 downwards.
TAAATTTGATCAACTCTAATATAAGATTTTAACACAGGACTCAAGTAGATGAAAAGCAAAGTTTCAACTAAAGGTAAAGTAAAAATTAAAATTTATATTTTATTAAGTTGTAAAGGAAACAGAAATCCCTTTCATAAGAGTGCTACCCCATGACAGTGTAAACATCTTTTTTATACATGTGGCTACGAGAAAGACTATTAATATGTTACACACTACTAAATTTCTACAGACTGCCTGTCCACATGTGTGTTGAAACTTGCTTACCAGCTAGGAAAATTCTGTTTTCAGAATAAGCAAGTTTGTGGTTTTATATAAGAATTTTATGTCTGATTTTGGACAATTCACTACATCTCCTTTCATCTTAAGAACATGGATTTTGTTAATAATTATAAAGTAGTTTGCCAATAATTTTAAGTCACTGGGTGAAAGAAGTTTTCAGAAAGAATAACATCTTCTGAGTCCTAGGATTATGCTTCCTTCATCTTGTCTTGAACCTCTGTCTTAGAGAAAAAATCCCTGCCTCTTACCTCCTTCCCTGTTTGTCCCCATACTTCACACACTGATGTGGCTACTGCTCCTTCTGCTGTAGCTGTTTCTAATTAGGACAGATCTGACTTTGTAGTTAAAGCTGGTAAGTTTAAAATGTAAGAGAGGACAGCTAGAAAGCAAAATGGTTGGTTTTCTTACATGGATTCTATGATCACTTGACACATAATAGTAAGTCCTTTCCTAAATTCAAATTTAAAGATCATCATTCTTAAACATGACAGTGGACTTATGAAAATGATGGGATGCATCTGGCTGTCACCCCCAGACTGCTAAGGCTACCTTGAGATGGTCTTAGTGACCAATGACCTTGGGAGGCCTGCACTAAAGCAGGACTTACCTCTCAAGACTCCAGGGATAAATAACCAAACAGCAAATATGAATGAACAATTAGGTCTTTAGAAGAACTAATTCAATCTGAAGCTGTGCTTTATCTGAATGGCAGTCTCTGCTATGGTTTAAATCTGTCCCCCTCAAAATCCAGGTATTGCAATGTGATGGTACTGAGAAGAAGGGCTTCTGAGAGGCGATTAGGGCCCAAGAGCTCCTCTCTATAAAAAATGGTTCACAGCATTCAACCAGCTTGCCCTCCTGCCTTCTACCACGTGAGGATATAGTGAGACAGACCTTCACTAGATGCAGGCACCTTGACCTTGGACTTCCCAGCCTCCAAAACTGTGAGAAAATAAATTTCAGTTTTTATAAATTACCCAGTCTGTAGTATTCCATTAATACAGCACAAAACAGACTAAAACAGTCTCTAAAGCTCAACATTGCTGCTGGAATGTCAGCCTTGTGCAGCACAGCCCTGCAAAGCAAATCAGTTCACTGCAGCCATGAATGGGATGGAGAGAGAGTGAAATCCCCTCAGGAATTTGTAAGCTTTGGTGCTCTTGAAAGAAACATCTCTCTGAGTTAATGATATAGTCTTTCTGTCTAAGACCTCATGATAATTGTTAACTGTGTGGATTCAGTCTGATCCTAAAACACTGGGCTTTGTGGCCTCTATACTGAAATTCAGAGGTAAACTTTTCTTTAATTAGAGCTTCCAAGTGCAGCAAAATGTCACAAAGCTCGACTGATGGAAGAGGCACCATTTATAAAGTTGTGGTTGGAAAATACAATATAGTTTTTAAAGCTTGAACATACTATAAAAGTCGTATATTTAAATAGAAGGAAAAAGGTGTATTGGTGTGGGGGTCTTTGCCCAGCTGTGTGTACTCCAATTAAGCCCAGCTCGCCTGTGCTGCTCCAGGGCGGAGGCTGCAGCTGCAGCCCACTGCAGGACAGGGCAGAGAGCTGGTGGGGCTGAGGTTTGCCATGTCATTAAGAGCCGTGGTTATCATCCCTTCCGGCAAGATCGCTGTGAAAACACTTGCTAAACAAATTGTCTCCAGAGTAACTTGTCCTGGTTTCCTTACAAAACTTCATTTCCACATTCTTCTCTATGAAAATTATAGGAAAAAGCATTACCATATAAAAGAAAATTATAGGAAGAACCTAAGATTTTCCAGATAAAAAGCAGCACTTCACAGAGGAGCACGTTTAGGTGCTCCCACTCACAGGACCCCACTGCAGATGTGGTGGGGAAGAACAGAACGTAACAGAATGTAAAATAATGCTATGCTCTCCAAGTGCAATTCATGTTACAGGAACTGCAGGGGAATGTGGATAGAAGGAGTGAGGGCTAAACTACATAAGATGTAGAATTCTACACTGTGAAGTCTAAATTTATTTCATCATAAACCCTTGACGATTTTAAGTAGAAATGTGCTGTGATCAAAGGGAAATTGCAGCACTGTAAATGAGAATCAGTGTGAGAGAAGAAATGGGGGGTGTGGAGCAAGGAAGAGGGAACAGGAGTCATGTGGGGGCCCTCCTACGCCAGCAACATGAAAGGCAGAGAGGGCTGGAAAGGAAGGACGAAATGAAGGCTCACACAGGGAAGGACGGAGTAGGGCTCAGGGTTCAGTGGCTGATTTGCTGTGGGCACGGAAGGACGAGCCTACAATGAGAGACAGCAAACTGGGTGGGATAAGAAAAACTGTAAGACACCCTACAGGTGCAAAGCACTTTACAGTTTACAAACGAGAAGTGTAATTCAACAGCTGTAAAGCTCTTTCCAGTGCCTTTCAGTTTGTTAACTCTTTTAGGATGTGGACTTCCACCTTCATGGAGTTGAGGTGGTGATTACAGCAGGGAAGTCTTGTGAGCATCTCTAGCAGCAACCAGAAATCCTGTTGCTTCCACCATTAGAAAATTGTAAAGTTTCTGTGCATAGGCAATATCTCAGCTGAAAAACGTCCACATCTACAAGGAAGGAATTTTAGAGATAAATGAGCATCACAATGATGCCCCTTAATCATCAGAATTAATAAGCAGAGAAGAACAACTATAATCATCGGAATTAATAAGCAGAGATGAACAACTAGTACTATAGATATAGGAGAGGTGGGAGGGAGGGAATAGCAAAAGTATTGAGTATTTGTAAATACGAGGAGAGAGTTTCTGGAGAAACTCTCCACAGCCCACAGTATTGGGAACTTTGGATTCAGTCACCCGGTGATGTGGAGTATGTGTGGATAATGTACAGTAAGTCCTTAACATTGGTAGGTTCTTGGAAACTGCAACTTTAAGCAAAACAACATATAATGAAACCAATTTACCATAGCTAATTGATATAAACAAGAGTTAAGTTCCTATGGCATATTTCTGGTCACAAAAACATCACCAAACTTTAAAGACCACAACACTTCCAATTTAAACACTGAAATAAATGTGAGCTACACATTCATTAAGGAAGATTAATGAAAACCAGATCACTGTATCCAATTTGTGGTGAATCAGTGAGTGATAGCAGTGGTGATTTAACCCTAGCTGTGGTGGGTTAAATCAGGAATGAATGCTTTGAAAGTGGAAAGTGTCAGGACTACCTCCTTCCACCTTGCAGTTCAAAACCAAAAACAAATCTTGTCACGCATTTGGATGATTATTGTATACCTGACTTGCAGCTCAGAGTGCAAGACAGGAACCAGACCCAGACAGGACACGCTACCCCATGCTACCCCATCACCTGCACCCAGGTGGGACCATGCAGACAGGCCAGTTCACCTAACACGCACATCTTTAGAATGCAGGAGTACCCCACCAGAACATGCGGAGGACACACAAACTCTACCCAGTCAGTGGCCCTGGTTGGAAATAATTTTTCCCCCTAATTAATGTTATAACTAAACAACATTGAACTAAATGACGTTTATTCGAGGACCTGCTGTAATTGCAGTACTACAGTTCTGCTGCAGGGAGTCATACGCAGTCCTAAAAATCACCTCAGTACACAAAATTGTGCAAGAAAAACCAAAGGGCTTCTAAGGCAGGTGGATTAAGGGAGCAACACTCAAAAATTTCACAGTGACAGAGAAAACACAGAAATTGAATAAAAGGGACATCACAGTTTTCCCATTCTTTAACCAAGTGTTAAATGGTTAAAGAATGCCAGATTATTTTAAGTGTGGAACTTGATTTTGATAAAAGACCTGCTTTAGCTGGAAGGTTTGCAGTGTGTAGATCATTGTGAAGTGATGGAAGTAGGGGTCTCTGAAATCTAACGGGAAGCTGTAACACAAGATGCAGGTGAGTGTACCTCATAACTTGCTCTGCAAGTTGGTGAACTCATGGAGCTGGGGGGTGCCTGAGGTTTGCGTGCCCATACTGATCACCTGGGAGCAGTTCTCTGACAAAACCATGCACAAGCAAATGCAAAATCTGCATTATGCTCAAATTGTTACCTAATGTATCAATTGCATTCAAGCAAGTTTGTATTTTCAAAACCAGTATTGTAGCAGAACTGACTATAATAGGGAGAGTATTTCAAAATATCTCTGAATTTTTTTCTTTTTTTACAAAAGTTCTTCTATGCAGTTCTATTATGAAATATACGTGGAACTCTTGGTTCCTACCATGTTCAATCAAAGAATGGTTTTGGCATCACATAAGCCTGCCTCGACACTGTATTTAACTATTTTAACGATCATTTCCCACCAGAGAATAGATGCCAAATGCTATGTAAGTCTGGAGTGCATTACGAGTTATGAGTGACCCAGGCCCAAATGCAGGAAGCCAAGAGTTCTCTTAACTTTTCAGTGTACTCTAAATTTTCATAAAGCTCACTTCAGAGCTAGAGTACTACCTAAGTTACTACTGTATGTGACTGTAATGGTACATAACTTTTATCTAAACACCAGTACAATCTGAACCTCTTGTGCCCTGAATTTCAGATAAAATACTGTAAAGCAACATCCCATCTGATCTGTACATGCCTAGTTGAATTTTCACTTTACAAAAAGCCTCCATCTACCACAACCAATGTTTCTATCACTTCTCTAAGTTAATATATAACCATATTCATACAATTAGAAAAGGCTGCGTTTCACAGATTAAACATCAAGTGCAGTTTCTGAACTGAATCTCCATACAAATACGAGATGAAGGTATATACAATAAGTATATATAATAAATTCACAGTGTAATGTGTCTCCTGTAATCACCTAAATAACCATGTGGATTAAGCATAAAATTCATGAAAATAAATAGGAGCAGGTAGTCAAAACAACCAACTGTCTTAGGTTCCTACTTTCTACCATACATTGACGTCAAGGGCACACTGGATGGACCAACCTTTTACACTTGTAGTGGTTTCTCAGAGGCACTTCCAGTGTTAGCCACTAGAAGTCCTTAGTAATACACATTCCTTTCACTGGAAAGAAAGAAGAAAGGAGCAAGGATAAGGGAAAATAGCACAAAGGAGAAACTGGGCAAAAAAAAAAAAAAGGCATTTCTAGAGGGACAAAAGATAAAAAATAGACAAAAACACAGAGGCACAGCTTAGAGTCAAAACAAGGGATGAGTGAATGAAATGAATGATTTCTCTTTCTAAAAACTATATTTTAAATTAGATAAAATTTTTTATTTTATGCAGAGAAGGTGAATATACTATAAAGTCACAACTAAATACTGATTTTAAAGGAATTCAATACTATTAATATATATAGATTGTTTGGGATTCAGCATTACTAGAAGTCTCCACATGATCCCAAATATATTTATTTAAACAGACCAGGGGCTGGTGAAGCTCTATTGTGCAAAATAGCTCAGGAAAAATTGAAAAGGGCTCTGGAAAAGCCAGGGGTTCCCACTGTACCAAAAGATCAGTCATGACATCAATGTATAGATTTTAAATGTTTATCCTACTCTAAATTGTTGGCAAATTTTACAAATTTCTGAATTTCAAATATTAGTCTTATCAAAAACTTTAAGTTGGGAATACAACTTATTTAATCCTTTTTCAGGAGATAAACAGAATTTCAAAGAATGGAAAAAATTTTGGATTTGCTCTTGTTTTGTTTCTAGTATTCAAAGGGAGAACAAAGAAAATGTTGAAAACCAAGCAATAAAACAGAACCTAACTCCTCTAAAAAGCAGCTCCATTCCAATCATAAAACACTATCCAGAAAAGCTATCTAATGATTTCTATGAGTTTATATAATAGTTGATTATGCTATGCTTTTCTATATGAAGAGCATGTGCACTTAAGTAATAATAACCCTCTTATTTCTCATTTTATTATTAAACTTCTATGACCAGAAGTCTAGGGGAGAACCCTGTGCATCACATTTCATTTTGTATGGGATTACTATGGGAAACCTTATGCAAAATTTTCACACTCAGTAGTCTACTTTAGAGCACATGATGAATTATTTTATAACCTCAAGGGTGTGTGCACACATGAATTGCATCCTCTCCTTGGCTTTTGGTCATGCAACCCTTAACACTATAGAACGCTTACTTTTCTTCTTAACACTATAAAGCTACAACCATCTTCACAGCATGGTATTTACTTATACCCTGTCCTTAAGCATCCTATGGCAGTGGTTCTCAACCTTCCTAATGCCGAAGCCCTTTAATGAAGTTCCTGTGGGTCACGCCCTACAGGTTGAGAATCACTGCTCTATGGTTACAACAGAGAGTAGGGATAAAGGTAAGTGAAGGAGCTTAGCAACTTAGAAGGAACTTTTGACAGGTCTGTGAGCAGCCAGGTATAGGATGTAGTCCAGGAAAATACCTGGAAAGGGGGCCTCTCTCTCCCCAGTCTTGGAGCTTTGTTCAGAGGCTACAGGGGTGTCCAATCTTTTTTCCTTTCTGCTGTACACTGGAGAAATAAGAGTCGCTTTGGGCCACACATGAATACACAAACACTAAGGAAAACTGATTAGAAGAAAAAAAATATCTGTTCATACTTTTTATGATATCTGACACCACAGATAAGCACAAGAGGTCCTCAAAAAATCAGCATGTAGCCCAAGAGCTTACAGGTTATACACCCCGGGGTTACATCTTGTACGGAGGGTTATCTGTCTAGGGAATTGATGAGAATGGCTCAAAACGTGGCCTGAATCCTCACAGGAAAAAGGGGGAGCTTAAACTAGTTAAACCCAATTATTCAGTGAGCAGGTTACTTCTGGAGAGTGTATTAGGAACTTCTGGATGCTCCATTAACTCTTTCAAGTCACTAAGGACCATTTAGAGATTGGACATGCTCATTTTGAACCATTATTACTAAATTAATTGAATTTCAAAAGATACAATTTGAATTAAACATAGTACCACTTTTATTACTGCCTATTTGTATCAAGCCTTTTCTCCAAGGGAATCAAGGTGATTTAAAAACTCTTAATTAACAGACAGTAATTCAATCACAGTCTTATCGTAAGGTATCATTAGTTTCTCTCAGGTCTGTAATAACTAGGTACAGATGTTAGTTAAGAGAGAACGCCAAATGGAGACTTTTCTATAATGAAAAGCAATACTGTCTAGCATAGTGGAGTGTCCGCAGTACGCCAGGAATGGCGGCCAGACTAGAAAGCATGTGTGTAGCCACTACCATATTTACTGGACAATCCCGGACATTCCGCCTGGTGCTAACCACACCACTCACCTGTTTTGTATCTTCCTCTTTCAGAGTAGAGGTAACTAGCCTAGCAAGGTGATGAGAAAACTTCTGCACTTCATCCTGAACTTTAAACCTGCCTTTGTGAAATGGAGTAGCCACGCTCTCCGTATAACACACGCTGCATCATAAGGCGCTGCTGCTCTGCATTCTGGTGTGTTGTTAAAATACACAGACAGGTCTTAGAGCTTCCGGAGCAACATGCTTCTAGCTTTTGAAAACACATACTGACAATGGTAACGGCCACCACTGATTGAAGATTTATTATGTTCTGGGCTACATACATGTATGTAGACTCATAATCTTTCCAGGTGGCGATCCTATGCCCATTTTAGAGATAAAGAAATGGACATGCTCATGGTCACGAAATAAGCCTGGGGTAGCAACCATCTCATTATCAGGGCTTATATTTTTTGTCATAACTCTCCCCTCCCACAGATAAAAACACCTCAAAATAAAACCACTCATTTACTTCCTAGAATACAGGGAAGCTCCTCCTTCACCCCCTAATTTCTAATCATACATTGTATCTTTGTATAAAAACAATCTTGTGAATGTGTGTTCACACCCATGCACACTTACCTGAGTAGTCTGTGAATTCACCACTGTACTTACTAAGATGTGCCCTTTGCAAAACATGCCAAGGCATATCTTCTGTTGCCCTGGGAGTCAGCTCACAGTGGCAGGTGAGATAAGCAAGAAGGTAAGGGTTTCCCAAGGTGGGGTGGGAGCTGGTGGGTCTTGTGGGGGCCGCTGGGAGGGTCAAGTCTTCCTCAAGAGCACAGGGCCAGTAGGTGTTGGGGAGACAGGTATATTGTAGTTGGAGAAAGACTTCTCTGCTTGGCCCAAATGGTAACCCTTGCCCACTCAAGGCTTCTCTCCTCTCCTCTGCCCCCACCCACATGCTAAAATCATTGCATACCAGGGCCTCTGACTACTAGCTCATGTAACTATCAATTTGTGAGCAACCTTGCAAAAAAATCATAAAATACTGTACCCATTCAAGGAGTGTCTTGGATCACAGGGTGGCTTAACTGAATCAGGTTGCTCTCCTATCCTGGCCAGGTGAATAACTAGGAGACTTTGCCACTCCTCCTCTCTCCTGCACTCCTCAACCCTTCTGTATTTTCTTTTTGGGGGCATGTAAATCTTCAGGGGGGATGGACTTTCAGACGGAATCCTCTGGAAAAGGGTGGGGGAGAGTTGGAGGTCTGAAAAAGAAGTTAAGGATCTGTGAGCTGGGATGCTTAGGCCTGTCTTCTTCCTGCCTGTTCTCCAGCCTCCGTCAGGCCCCTCCCTCCACACAAGCATCTGCAGCTGTCCTCAGGCATCCCCCTCTTCCTGGATCAGCAAAGGCAACCCTCAATGCCTCAAAGCACAGAGAACACACTGCTTCCATCTACTACTAAGACAGGAAGAGCAGCAGCACTGCTGTCTGCCCCTCTCCAGCCCCAAGTTTTTTGTGTCCATATAAATCAGAATCAAGTTCAGGGAATGTAGGCATGTGTGGGATAGAGATATATAAGGTAAGAAGGGCACATGATATCTGTGTCCTGGAGATCAAAGTGGTTTCCATTCATTCATCCTGAATGGATTATAAGTCTTTGCTGTGTGCCAGGCTTTGTGTTGGTGCTGAGAACATGATGGTGAACACACACACACAGCTTTGCTGTCCTGGAGCTCAGATTTGCAGGAGTGGGTGGGTGAGAGGTGCTTTAAAAAAAGGAATCAAGCTAATGAATGTGTAATTACAAGTTAGGAGGAGTGTAAGAAGAGAATGAATAACATGGAACAATAGCGAGGTGGGGGAATTTACAGAGAGGATTTTCAGAGCATCCTCCAGGTTGGGAGGGTTTCATAGGATATGGCTCCACCTCCAGCACTCTTTGCAAACCCTTCCTGTGAGAAAGCTCTAGAGTATAGAGAACACAGCTTAGATTTTATAATTTGAGAGAAAGACCTTCCTGCCTTACAGAAGAATAAAAGGAAACTTAGAGGTTTTCAGACATGATGCAGAGCCCCTCAATGACTCCACCTGACTCCTTTTTCTCTATGGGCCCTTCCTCCTGACAAGAAGAAGTATGAGGTGTGCCTGAAGAAGGGAATACTTTTAAACTCAATTCTCTGGCTCATTCTTAACATTCCATTACCAAGCAGCATAATTGTGATCATACGTAACACTAAATACATGTGAAGTTAAATTAATTACAAATTTTATTAGATCATGGCATGCAACTCTGGTTGGTTGTCACCATCTTCTACTGACATAGCATGCTTGCCTCATAGGCACTGTAAGAAATTGGAGCAAACATTAATTTCCACTGATTTTCCTCCTCTTTTAGTTTCCACCTCTTATGTCTTTAGCCTTCTGATCATACAATTAGTACTACTGCACAGGGGCTCACTGCTTTTTCCAGGAGAGGAACACTCAGGCAATTATAACATTCTTCTCCTTCCCACTGTGTTAACTATTAGAATGATGTTCTTACAGATCAAAATTCAAAATGCACTGAATACATTTTAAAGAAAAAAAGAAAAACCTTTAAAATTATAATTTTAAGCTGGTATATCAATATACCCTCAGGACTCTTGCCCAATCCTCTTTTTGAGGGGGTTGGGAAGCTTTTTCAGTCAAGGGCCAGGAAGTAAATATTTTAGGCTTAGTTTGTGTCAAAACTACTGTATTCAACTCTGCCACTGTAATGAGAAAACAGTCACTGATAATATTTAAAACTTTGTTTATAAACACTAAAATTTGATTTTCAAATAATTCTCATGTGCCATGAGATATTATTTTTTACTTTTTCAATTACAAATGTGAAACCATTCACAGATTACAGACTATACAAAAACAGGAATTTTCCAGCTCCTCTACAATGTTACATGATGCATCATTTGAGCATATTGGACTAAAAGTACTTAAGACGATACAGTTTGATAAGCTACATGTACATTTTAGGAAAGAAAACAAAAAATCAAATGCAGTTAGTATTTTAAAAGTATACAAATGTGTTATGATTTATGTAGGCAAAAGAAAATTTTGGCTATGGAGAATTCTCACATCTAACAAAAAAGATAGGGCTTAGTTTTAGGAAGTTAACATTTAGCTAAATAGTCACATAGCCATTTCTATTCACAAACATAGAATTTATTTTGTTTTGTTTTGGTACCAGATAAGTGATTCAAAGACTATAATTATTTCATGCCATTTAATGACATAAATGATGGTGTAACTCCATTTTATCTCCTCAGTGTAGGAGTGTGATGATTATAAAGAAAACTAGAATGGTCAAAATTTTTCAAAAAAGTACTTGAATTAAAGATTTCAACAAGTAGATGAAGAACCTCTTAATCTAAATCTCCATATAAAAATCCCTAACATTTAGCCCTATAGATTTGACTAATACTAATGTAGAAGGGGATATAAATGTTTTAAATTACTTAACATGTTATTTTTAAGCTAATTGGTAATTAAGCTTGTAAAGTTAAACTTAACTCTTAACATATCATATTGTCTACCCACTGAGTTTACTGTAAGAGTAATTTTCTTATGGTTCAGAATTTAAAATGCCCTAATTAATTTAGAAAAGACTTCAAAACCATTATTAAATGCTATTTTTAGTCCTGATGAATTTGTCTGGCTGTAAAATGAGCTTTCTGGTATCAAAGGTGGTTATTTTGGTGGAGTGAGTGGCATTAATTATTTCACAGCAATCTGTGGGATATAAGTGAAGAGAATCATAAACAGAAGCTGTTAAAATAACAAGGGAACGTTCCTGGAGCTCCCACTGACAGAACAGCTATGTGCAGAAGGAAGTCACCATCCGGATACGTCCTGCTTTGGTGAGGGTGAGGGTGAATCTTCCTACTGACATGAGAACAACAAATAAGGAATCCACAGGCAATGCTGAATTTTATTTCCCTTACGAACATAAGGTCAAAGGTAACATATCAGCAAAACATGGGCTTCAAAGCTTATAATGTGTTGAATGTTATTTATACAAATACATCTGGCTGTGGAGAAAGATCACTACATTATTATTCAAAAGCCTGTAGAAAAACATCCTAAAAATGCTTTTTTTCCAAGTCATGACTAGGGACATAGGTCAAAGAAAAAAAGGTTAGAAATTATACCCTACTGTCCAAGAAGAGATGCCAGAAGTGGTCCCAGTAGGTGTCAATAATTCATTTACTCAAAAATAATTCTGCAATAGATATATTGCATATAAACTAGCAGTATTTCAATAGCTTCATTTTTATAGCATATATTCCATTCACATTGCTCCATTCCTTAGAGAGCTGTCTTCTAAACTGTGACTGCACATGCAAACAACACATGTCCACAAATATAGAGGAGCTTATCACGGCATTTACAAACAAATCCACAGATCACCATTAACAATTTTATAGAGGTATCAATGAGGTTTCAGTTTTTCCAACTCTATTGAACTTGCAACACTGCCAAATTTCTAAATGGAAAAGCATATGCCTCTTTATACAAGAATGGGTGACAACAGATTAAGTTAATCCCAGATAAATGGATCTTGCATTTATGGACGGTAGGATACTGAGAACATGAAGATTCTAAACAATAAAATTATGTTATTACTTCAACTTACACGTTTTCTAAACTCCAGCCGGACTGTATTCTAACTTCATCCCTAGGTGACTTAATGAACACTCTTCAGTTTCACGTCGCTCTACCTGGTCAGAAACTGCCACCCTTAGGACAACTAATTAAGTTAAACAGTGGAGCTCTGAGGTTTCTATCACACGGCTCTGCAACCTTACAGTGATGAAAGTGAACACAGCTTACTTCGAAATCACCAGCACAAACTGGCACAGCCACCTCTGTGCCAGCAGCTGAGGTTGAAGGATCAACCTCAAGATGTGCCCCTGAGTCCCGGGTAACAGGGAGCCAGGGGGCTCCGAAGCACAAATGGAGGAGCAGGCTGAATGCATCAATGAGATATGAATTGCATATTCTAGGTCAGCTAGTCTTTATTTTTGTAAATCTGAAAGGATTTGGAACTCATAAGCTGCAGGAAGACATAGAAGTTACCACACACTGAAAGCCAGTGTGGGTCTTTGTTTCTTGGATCATCGCTTTTCTATTTGAAAAGAACTTCCACAAAGGAGAAAGTCACAATCAACACAACTAGATGTAGACATGAGACTATTCTGTGAATACAACAAAAATAATTACAAACTTCAATATACCACATCAATTCTAGATGCTTTAAAAACTTGTTTTTTTGTTTGTTTCAGTCTGTATACTATTACTAGCAGTGTTTTAAGCATGTTTTAATACAGCAAATCAGAAATTTTGATGCTGGAAAGATTCAATTGCTAGGATAATAGATGCATGAGTTGTGTTGCTGTTGTTTTTGTTTTTTTGAGACAGAAACTTACTCTGTCTCCCAGGCTCAGTGACATCATCATAGTTCACTGCAACCTCTATATTCCTGGGCTCAAGTGATTCTCCTGCCTCAGCCTCTAAAGTGCCTGGGACTACAGATACAAGCCACTGTGCCTGGCTAAGTTTTCTATTTTTAAGTAGAGAACAGGTCTCACTCATGCTTAGTCTGGTCCTGAACTCCAAAGTTCAAGTGATCCTCCTGCCGCAGCCTCCCAGAGCACTAGGATTACAGGCATGAGTCACCACACCCAGCTGATGTGTGTGTTCTTAAAGTAATTCCTTTCCTATCCCCCCTCCTTTTTGTCTCACTTGGCAAATTTTAGGCTTAACTAAAATTCTTCATCAATCCAAAAACACTAAAGGGATGCTACTTTTTAAAGATGCTCTGAGAAAAAAGTTATTCACCTAACAACAGTCCAGGTAATAGAGATCAATTTGGCCTTATTTCTCCTAGTAATAATGATATAATCCTTCTAGCTGGGCTAGCTCTAAAGTTGTATATCAAACTTCTAACTCTGCCTCCTGGGTCCTCCCTGAAATGTCCAATGACTTTAAGGAAATCTAGAGGACAAGTGTACTACATCAGGGAGGGAAAGGCAGGCTGGGTGGCTTTAGCAATCACAGGGGTACAATGTGAATAGGTCAGAAAGTTATTTATTTCCACGTATACTGCCATAGTTAATAAATCATGTTGCTCTGGGGGCTTTTTACCTGTCCAAAGGACAAGTTTCAAAGCTCAAGTGAAGAGCATGATAAACACAAAGATATTTCCCAGTCTTAAAGGTTAAATTAGATTTGTATTCAAGTTCCCCCTAAAATGATAGAATTATTGAGTCAGGACTTATCAAAACAAAACTATTTTCTAAATTATTTTATTATATCAAGAAACAACCCACATATCACACAGTTTTATCCCCTAAAGTGGAAAAGATTTCCCTTCCACCTACCATGGCTGGGTCAAGGAGTTTGCATCTCCAAGGCAGGAGGAGGAAAGGAGGGGTAGCAAAAGCTGGCAGCCCACCTCTCACAGGCCTGCATGATTCTGGCGATGGTGCTAGGAAATCCCCCCATGGATGCACCAACCTCAAGGTGGTATTCTTTACCAAGAACTAGAATAACAGTGACCAAAACAGAAAGTCAGCCAGCACTGCCTCCTCCACTCAAAGTTTTCTTTAATTCTATTGAAGACAACAAAGTTTACTGCATAAATTGGGATAAAAGGAAGCTAAATGCTTCCTCATAGCTTTAACAAATCATCCAAGCACATGGCTAGCCAAAAAGAACTATTATTATCTACAGGGCAAATAACAGAATTTTAAAGATGCAGAAAGTCTTTTAAAAATATGTATCTTGTAAGGGTCCTTGAGAGAGAGAACTTAGTGGAGAATGTAGGAGGTGTTTTCAGCCACTGCATAAACACACACAAAAAGGAAAAATATCAAAGTAGAAAAAATACCAAAAAAAACTTTGAAGACATTGTACAAGAACAAAACCCAACATTCAGTATGGAACTTGATGGGAACATAGGAAATATTCCTCTACTTTTGCATCAGAAGAAAAAAGACCATAGTACTTAGATGATCTTAGTTTTATCAAAAATATAGTGGTATTCTTTTGCATCATAGGTTTAGAAAGAAGTTCCCTAACTTCACTGGAACTTCAGGTTTCAGATATATTCTTTATGTATTTTCTACCAGATTTAGACAAATAAAGTGTCTGGAAAATATTTAAAAATATTTGCCCCTTTAAAAAGTAATAGAAAGGCTTCTGAATAGAGAAGTAAACCCAGGGAGACTCCATCAAATATATGGTACCAAACCACTGCCATCACAGTTCTATCTACCAAAAGTTTACAAATCCCCCTGCCACTGGTGACTCTGTGGTAGAGTAGGTGCTGATACTTCTCATGTGATGCTATAACCACACTGTATCTTTTAAACATTTCTTTTCCCTTCCACTGGCTTGGTAGCATGAACCATTCCAGAATTGCTCAGCTGTTCTGAGCTGATGATTTGATGGATTTGATGATTCCAGAGAAACTGTTTTTGGAAACATCATTGGTGGGACCAATCACCAGTCACCCAAATTTTATAAACTACAGCCTTTGGGTTTCTGACTGTCCCTCTGTAGGATGAATCCATCTTTCCCCAATCTTTCTTCCTTTCCTCCTTCCTTTCTACCTTCCCTTCCTCTCTCCTTCTCTCCATCTTGTCCTTCTTTTTTAGTTCAATTTTATCCCAAAACACGATATTCTATCTGGCCTTTTCCCCTACAGTTACAGAAGCTGGTAAAGTTGACACCTTCAATTAAAAGAAGCTTTAATGTCAATTTCTAAGGCAGCAGAGTGATAAAAGGAGCCACAAAGGAGATGGGGATCAATAGTAACCCTATTACAGATCACCCCTGGCTTGATCAAAACCAGCAGACTCCATTAATTATGAAATACAATTTAGCTCCTCACTGAATTAAGCAGTGGCAAGAAAAAGTATATGAAACCATACCAACAATATAAAGCAGAATGTTCTGATGCTGCATGTCAACTGCCAACATTTCTATGTAAGAAAAACCTTTGTTTTACTTGAAAAATATTTAAACGTGGGTATTAGCATAGACTCCTCAGGCTACTCAACTTGAAACTTGTTTTACTTGAAAAATACTTAAAAGTCATGTGTTAGGACAAACTACTCAGCAACTTATATCAAAAATTCACAGGGAGCATATATTATCTTCCTAGATAAAGCATTTTGTTCTTCTTTTTTACAAATATTCTCTATTGGGTAAATGAATTCCTCAGAGTATGCACTCTTAATTAAACCTGAAGGCAATTAAAATCAAGACTTTTGTGAAGTTGCAAGGTAAAGATAGAAACAAGTCAACGTCAAATGGAAAGTAAGACACAGGAACGACAATGATGAGAATGAATTCATGTTAATGTCTGAACAGGTGGGGACTGCCCAGAGCCCATGGCTGTGTATATGAATAACCACACTAACTCTAAGAGGGAATCAGGCATCATTTTATTTTTTCCTTTTCTCCCTTTTCCACCCCTATGACTCCATCTTCAATTTAATTACCATGACTGAAACATATTCCATATTACAGAAAAACTTCAGCAAAATGAACACAAAAACTTTTACAAAGAAGTTTTTCTTTATGTAATATTTCACAAAATACTTACATTTCCAATGTTTTCTTGCTATAGGGGAAGAATGTTGACTGTTTGGTCTTTAAATGTTAGTATAGATATCATAAAATTCAAATTTAAAACAGGTGCTAAATATGGATTTAATAAAGAGAGCCAGACAGTTGATTTGTCACTTTCATAACATTAAAACAATGGTAAAAATCACTTCAGTTGAGTCCTATAAGGGGCGGAGCAAGATGGGAGACTAGAGACATCTCCTTGCCAGCCACTCTCAGTGAGACAGATGATTTTGGCCACCTCTGGCTGGGGAAACCTACCTAGAAACATTGCTCTGGGGGCACAGGGAAGCTGTAGGAGATTCCAGGAGCCAGTGAGGAGGTCTGGAACTGAGAAGGATCATCGCAGAGAGCGGTGCTAGGGCACAGGCAGAGGTTGGTGGGTGGCCCCCTCGGGATGAGTGGAGATGGGAAAGGGCTGTCCTGCAGTTTTTGTTTTTGGACTGGATAGCTCCTGGGACCACCTTGGAGGGGATGACGAACAAGAGAACTTGAGCAGCATCAGGCAGCTGAGACTTAGTGCCAGGCAGGGTGAAGCTCCTATTGGCTTGGCTGTGGGCAGGCCACCATTGTGGGAAAACAGCACGGGAGAAACAGTCTGCAGGGTCCTAGTACATGGCCTGCTTGGTATGCCTGCTGAATTTGGGCAACCATCTTTGGGGTGAGTTAAGCAGCCCTGCTCCAGGGAAAAGCACTTTGTTATCAAAGGGCACTGTTTGAATGGTCAAGACGTGGTACCAGAGAGATCTGGTGAGAGCTTTGGAAACTTAATCCCGTGAAGACTAAGTCCTGATGAAGTGACCAGGCCGTAATTGGGGGCAAGTAGGTCAGGAGCACAGGTTCCAGTTTCCTCTGAAGCTGGAAAGCAGCTTCTAGCCCCCAATATTACACAGCGAAAACGTGTGTTCTCTTGTCTCCTAACACCACAGTGCCACCACAGTGACACAGTGTCACTTGGTGTCCAAGTAATATACTATAATTTATTTATATGTGTGTATGTATAGTCACCTATGTACTTTTCTCTCTCTTTTTTTTTTCCCTCCCGTATTTTTTTCCTTAGATTTTTTTTCTTTCTTTTTTTTGTCATTGCCATTGTTGTGTTTGGTTTGGTTTTGGGGTATTTTTATTTTTTCATTTTTACTATCTTTATAGTGAGAGCTCCTCCATTTTGATTACAGTTTTTTTCCCGCCCCTTTTTCCTTTATTTTTTATTTATCTCCCCTTTATCTCTTTTGATAGAGATTTTTCTACTTTTCTCATTCTATCCACATAAATTTCTCATATAACAACTAAGATACTGCTTTTTCCCTCAGTTTATATAATTATATTTTTAATTTCATTTATCTATTTTTATTATTATTTTTCCTTTATCTTAGGACTGGGGATCATAGCATTGGTCTGACATGGGGATCACAGCATTGTCTGGCTTAAGGAGGCCATGAGCTCATGGTCTGGGGTATCCTTCTAACTTTAGCCTTTGGAAAGACGGCATTAGCAGGTCCTCATTGTGACATACAACTGATTTTTTCTGTATTTGGCAGATGTGGGATGTTGTTTTTGCTCAGGCTGGTAAGGAATTCCTGAACTCAAAGAACCCACCCAACCTGGCCCCATAAAGTCCTAAAGTTGTGGATGTGGGTCAAAGTATCCTACCAAAACCACCATTTCTCTCTCTTTCCTTCTCTCTGTCCTTCTACTCTCTTCAACTCTTTCCTTTCACACACCCATATATATATAAAATTTTCTTCCCTTCCTCCCTTCTTGCTCTTTACCTTTCTCTTCCATTTGCCCTTATGCCTAAAGGCCACATCAACACCTAAGCTCAGAGACAAGGTAATGTAAAGTGAAGGAGGCAATGAGAGGAAAAAGTAGGGGAAGCAAGAGAACAAGAATAAAACATACATGAGGAGGAACCAACAGAAAAATTCTGGCAACATAAAAATACAGAACAGAGCAATTGCTCCAAAGGATCACAAGGTAGCCACCACAAAGGATTCCATCTACAAAGATTTAATGGAAATGATAGAAAGGTAATTTAAAATATGGATGGCAAAGGCAATAAAGGAAATAGACAAGAAAGTAGAAAAACAGAACCAAAAAATGGATGAAAAATATAAAGAATATAGAAAGGATACGTCAAAGCTTAAGGAACTGAAGGAGTCAATAAGGGAACTTAAAGATGCAGCGGAAAGTATCAATAACAGATTAGTCCATGGAGAAGAATCACAGAACTTGAGGATAAAGCTCTTGAGCTAACCCAGGTAATTAAACAGGCAGAAAAGAAGAGAAAGAAAGCACAATAGTCAGTTAGAGAATTATGGGACTTTACAAAGAATTCAAACATATGAATTATAGGGATCCCTGAAGGGGAAGAAGACCATCCCAAAGGAATTGAGGTCCTACTAGAGGATGCCATAAATGAAAATTTCCCAACTTTCACAAAAGATTTCAAAACACTCCTTTTACAAGGTTATCAAACCCTGGGTTGTCTCAACACTAATAGAATATCTCCAAGACATAATGTAATGAAACTTTCCAAAGTCAAGATGAAAATTCTGCAGGCAGCCAGGAGTAAGTGCCAACTGACCTAAAGAACAGATCCATCAGGGTGACAGAAGATTTCTCAGCTGAACATTTCCAGGCCAGAAGAGAATAGCCATCTACCTTTAACCTTCTTAAACAAAATAGTTTTCAGCCCAGAATTCTGTATCCTGCTAAACTAAGCCTCAAAATTGATGCAGAAATCAAATATTTTACTGACATGCAAACACTGAAGAAATTTGCCACAAGATAAGTTCCATAGGAAATACTTAGACCTATTATCCATTCTGATAATCACAATGGCCCACCAATAAACCAAACACCCAGAAACTAAAGGTAAAAACCTAGCTTCCACAATGGTCCAAAGAATAACACTAACCAACAGACTTTCACAAAATAAGATGAATAGAACTTTACCCCACTTATTAGTTCTCTCAATTAATGTAAATGACTTGAATTCTCCACTAAAGACACATGGGCAGGCCGAATGGATCTATATGCTGTCTCCAGGAAATACACCTAACCTTGAAGGACAAAACAAGACTCAGGGTAAAGGGGGAAAAACAATATTTTGGGCAAATAGAAATCAGAAGAAAGGAGGACTTACAATCTTATTTTTAGGTACTAGTGAATTTAAAACAACTAAAGTTAATTAAAATAAAGATGGTTACTTCATACTGGTCAAGGGTCACTTCATACCAGTCACAACACAACAAGAAGACATTTTAATTCTAAATATTTATGCAGCTTAAATACTCCCAGATTTATGAAATACACCTTAAATAGTCTGAGTAGTTTGATATCCTGTAACACCATTACAGCTGGGAACTCTAACATCCATTTGACAGAAATGGACAGATCCTCTAAACAGAAACTAAACAAAGATGCAAGGGACCTAAATGCAACCCTAGAACAAGTGGGCTTAATGGACAAATATATAAGCCAATAATATACAAGTTGAGAAGCTAATCAAAGACACAATTCCCTTCACAGTAGCTTCAAAGAAAATGAAATACTTAGGAATATACCTAACAAAAGAGGTGAAGAATTTTTACAAAGACAATTATGAAACCCTAAGAAAAGAAATAGCAGAAGACATTAACAAATGGAAGACATAACACACTCTTGGCTGAGAAGAATCAACATTGTTAAAACGTCTGTGTAAGGACCAAACTGACTCCATTTTACTTTGTTTCCATTTTGTAGCCTAGTTGTTTTTCTCCTGCAGCTGCATACCAAAGACGTTGAGTAACTGCCTCCCACTCCCTCCCTCACGCTTGCCCCAAGATCCACACCCTTGCACAACACCTGCCCTGAATGATAGCAGCCCACTCCAAGCCCAAACAGCTTAAAACAAGTACTACTCTATTCCCCAAGGACCCTATCAACTCTCCCCAGTTACCAACCCCTCCCTTCTTCCTTTCTGTACCCTTTAAAACCTCCCTCCATCTTAGAGTGAGGGCTTTTCTGCTCTCCTGCTGGACAGTATCAGGAAGCCCAGGCTCCAGCTTGTCAATAAACAACCTCTTGCTTTTGCATCGGACTTGGTCTCAGGGTGATCTGTGGGGATCCTGTGATTTGGGCACAACATCTGTACTACCCAAAGCAATCTACACATTCAATGAAAACCCCATTAAAATACCAATATCAAACTTTGAAGAACTGGAAAAAAATAGTTCTTTATTCCCTATGGAACCAGAAAAAACCCTATATAGCCAAAGCAATTCTTAGTAATAAAAACAAAGCTAGAGGCATCATTTTACCAGACTTTAGGCTATATTAAAAGTCCACAGTGATCAAAATAGCATGGTATTGACACAGAAATAGAAACATACACATTTGGAACTGAATAGAAAACAAAGAGATGAAACCAGTCTCTTAATAGCTACCTGATCTTTGATAGACCAAATTAAGCATACACTGGGGAAAAGAATCCCTAGTCAATCAATGGTGCTGGGGGGAACTGAATAACCACATGTAAAAGACTGAAACTAAACCTGTACCTTTCACCATTTATGATAATTGATTCGAGATGGATAAAAGATTTAAATCTAAGGCATGAAATGTTAAAAATCCTAGATGTGTGGGAAAAACTCTTGAGGATGTTGGCCTAGGGAAAGATTTTATGAAGGTTTTGTGGCAACTGCAACAACAACAAAAATAAACAAGTGGGACTTAAACTGAAAAGCTTCTGCATAGTTAAGGACTCAACAATTAAAGCAAAAAGAACGACCTTCAGAAAGGAAAAGATATTTAAAGGTTATGAATCTGACAAAGGGTTGATAACTAGAATATACAGAGAACTAAATTTAATCAACAAAAAAAGACCAAACAATCCCTTCTATCACTAGATACAAACAGAAACTTCTCTGAGGAAGACAGACGAATGGCTAACAAACATATGAAAAAATGCTCATTGTCCTTAAGCACCAGAGAAATGCAAATCAAAACCACTCTGAGATATCACCTAACCCCAGTGAGAATGGCCCACATCACAAAGCCCTAAAGTTACTGGGGCTGGAGTGGATGTGGAGAAAGGGGAATAATTTTATACTATTGATGGTACTGCAAATTACACAGCCTCTTTGGAGAAAAGTATGGAGAATCCTAAAAGAACTCAAATTAGAACTCCCATTTGATCCTGCAATCCCATTACTAGGCATCTACCCAGAAGAAAAAAATATTTTTATCACAAGTACATTTGCACTAGATTGTTTAATGCAGCTCAATTTACAATTACCAAGATGTGAAAACAACCTAAATGCCCCTCATCCCAGGAAAGGATTAACAAACTGTGGTAAGTGTATGCCATGGAATACTATGCTGCCATAAAAAGATGTAGACTTGGCTTGGTGCCTGTAGCTCAGCAGCTAGGTGCCAGCCACATACACTGGAGCAGGCAGGTTCAAATCCAGCCTGGGCCTGCCAAACAACAATAACAACTACAACCAAAAAATAGCTGGGTGTTTTGGTGGGCACCTGTAGTCCCAGCTACTTGGGAGGCTGAGGCAAGAAAATCACTTAAGCCCAAAAGTTTGAGGTTGCCATGAGCTGTGATGCCACAGCACTCTACCCAGGGTGGCATAGTGAGACTCTGTCTCAGAAAAAAAAAAAGATGTAGACTTTACAACTTTTGTATTAACCTGCATAGAGTTGAAATATATCCTTCTTAGTGAAGTATCACACAAATGGAAAAGCAAACATCCAATATACTTGATACTAATATGAAGGCAATAGATGATCTAAAACATGCCCACATAAGAGAAAAATTGAATTCAAGTTGGGAGGAGGGGAGGGGATTATTGGGCTCCCACTTAATGGATACAATGTAATGGTATTGGCACACCTTTTGGTTGTGGGGAACAACTACAAGAGGGACTCTACCTAACATATGTAAATATTATAACCTAGTTTCTTGTACCTTCACATTAATTTGAAATTTAAAAAAATCATTTCAGTTTAAAAAGATGATGAATTGGGTTACATATTGATGGGGAAGAGAATATGTACTGCAAAGCCAGTGGAGGTCCACTCCTGAGATATTGTGTATTATAAAGAGTGTCCAGTTTCACCAGAACCTCTTAAAATCGGGTCACATAATCCCTCTTTTCTCTGCCAGCCTTTAATAACATGAGTACATAAGCTCAGTCTTAGCATCTGATTGTAAATAGTGGATGTATTCAAGTTTATACACAAAAATTTAAGTAAAACATTTAAAATTTTATTTCCTGAAATATTAAAAATATAATCAAATTTCTTTTAGTAAAATTTGATCTGTTGATTATAGTCTTATTTTAAACTCATCAAATCTGTCTTATAATACATATCCACATATGCGAAGTGAATCATTTTCCACCTTCACAGGGAGGAAGAATTAAAAATAAGGTACAAATATGACTTCAAAGCCCCACATGACTAAGTGCAGATTATTATTACTGAAGATACTTGGGCTTTATCAGTCTATTGATTATTTCTCTAATATTCAACACACAGTTAATTTTCCTGATTTGCATTGAAAAAAAAAAAAAGGGCAGAGATACCACTTGGGCACTAGCCCTGGTTCTGCCATTAATTTGATGTACCACAGGGTTTTCATTTTCTCACCCACAAAATAAAGGTGCTCAACAGGTAGTCTCTGAGTTCTCTTTCACTCCCAAACTCTCATAATGCCTAACTCTGAGCACAGCTTTTTACTGCTCGAAACATGCAAGGACCCCTACCACAGTTCAAACTTGGATTTCCCAGAATATGCATTTCCCACTTGTGAACATGTTTCACCCTGTGAACTTGGCTTGCAATGGCCTTCCCTTTACCTTTACCAGCTGAAATCTGACTCATTCAAAAGGTCTAGAAAGGCCAATGTTCCCTTGAAGTCTTATGAAACCCTATACTTAAAATTGACTCTTCTCTCCTCTAAACATCCAAACAGTTTATTTACATATTATAAAATATTGATCTACTATGCATCATTATACTGGCTATCAGTGACATACCATATTTATTCAATTAAGTATAAGCTTCTGAAGGGAGAAAAAAGTCACCTTCATTTTTATATTACCTCCTGGTGCCTAGAAGAGTCAGTGGTATGCCGCTGGCACCCAATAAATATTTTTGTTGAATGAGTGAGCAATGTCTTGCAGATGGCCAGAGCTTATAAATGGGTGTTGAATTCATCATGGAAAATGCAATAACTTATTACTTTTTAATATATGTTTTGTTGAAATAAACCAATTAAACTTGCATATATTATCATACTCCAAAAGAACCTAACATGATACCATGTTTCCCTGAAATAAGACCTACCCAAAAAATAAGCCCGAGTAGGATTTCTATGCATTTGTTAAATATAAGCCCTACTCCAATAATAAGACCTAGTGATGGGCATGGCTATGCAGCATATCTGCATAGCCACGCCATGCATTTCAGCATGGTATTAAGACATCCCCTGAAAATAAGCCCTAGTGTATCTTCTTGAGGAAAAAATAAATGTAAGACAGTGTCTTATTTTCAGGGAAACATGGTATCATCACTAAAGCACATCAATTATTTAAGTAAAAAAGTACAACCCTCTGACTCTGTGGTCATAATGTAAAGTATAATACATATTATCCAATGCAATATGATAAATAAGGAATGGTGGGCAAAAGCCAAACCACATGGCTTAATAATGGAAGCCAGCCCCCATCTGTTGAAATAATCTAGATAGGCATGAACAAAGGGACTCAAGAGAGTCAGAGAGGGCAAGTTGATTGGAGGAGCCTGGGTGAACCAGGAGAACAAGATGAGTCCCTACAGGTTGAGCCCCTAAAAATGGACTGGCATACTTGAGGACACCGGCTCATGGGGGCAAGGAAACCTCACATAAAGACCCAGGCAGACCAGTAAGCCTCAATCAGCATGAGGCCCCACTTCAGCCCCACTACAATTTCCTACCTAGAGTTGCATGGCAGCCTCTGGGCTCTAGGTTCCAGAGGGATACGGTTATAAGGGCCCTCATGTCAAGAGGATAAAAAGTCATCTGTCTGCCCCAGGCCTCTGGGTGCAATTTCAGCAGGTGATTTCCATCCCAGACTGATGTGCTGTGACTCTAGTATTATGGACAACACCAGTCATTCCCACTTTGCATCCCATTCCACTCCCTATTTTTAAAACCCCTTTAATTGGCCTAGTCTAAGGAGGTGTCTACACTTCTCTTTTTCCTCTACTCTTGAATGGCCTGGATGCCTGCCTTCCTGAGCTAGATCCTGGGCTCACTTGCAAGAGCCATGGGAGGAGCATAAATAGGGCAAGACAATAATTCAGGCAGTTTTGAAGATCTATTTGTTGGTGCTAATCATAGGAGCCATTAGGAACATGATCTGCATTCTCCCTTTTCACAAGGAAACTGGCACACTTTTGATGTATCATTTTATTAGTAGGAATCAAGAAATTGAAGAGTGATCACACTCTTGACAGTATAAATACATAACTGCACGTTCTCAAGAGGCAGGACAAGCTTCCATTTATGCAGACGTATCATGCAATGGCACAAGAGTTCTGGGGTGGGGGATTTCTCAACTTACCCTTACTTCTCATTCAAGTCCCCATGTTATAAATGGGAGGTCAACAAAATGAAATAAAATCTTATTCCCAAGGTTAATTTGGGGTCAAGTTCAATACAACATTATAAAAAAAAAAAAGAGCTACATTTAAACTTTATTTGAAGTTACAGGCTGCCCAAGACCTCTAGTATACTTCCCATCAATATTTAATCTATTCTTCTGGCTAGCTTTAACAAATTAATTGTTACAAGGTAAGAAACCATTAAGTTGCTGTAAAATATTGTAAGAGTTCTAATATTGCTGCAGCTGTAATTTGAATTTAATTTAAAAAATGTTATTAACTTGGTTTATCAGATGGAATTAAACACAGAACACATCAATAAACCTGGGGGTATCATGCAACACAGCTACTGCAATTATACATTATGAAAGAGTAATTTTACAATTACATTTTTAAACAAGCTAATTTGTTTATCTTATCACTTTTACAACAGTACAACTGTAAAGTTAGAAGCAGGTAGGAGATATAGAACAAGTGTTATCGAATACCATTCTAGGAAGAGGAAGGGCCAAGGAAGAAAGGAGTACTGGGCTATTAATGAGACATATTGTCATGTGTGCTGGGAAGGGTGTTGCTGTCCACACGACCTGAAAATCTAGCCATGCTCACACTCCTGACAGATCAGCAATCAGCCCTGGGTCTCAGCCCCAGTCTCCCATGTTAACACTGGCCATGGGGCACTACCATCCCACACTCAGAAAGTCCCCGACTAAAAGCTCACCATGAAGAAATGACACGGTCTGCACGACTGCCACAGAAGCCAGTGACACATTCTAAAGGGGGTAAACCATGTAAGGCTTTGGTCAATGAAGCAGGTGTGTGATTTTATTTGTAGCTTTAAGGTTAAAAAGCATTTATAATATCAGCTACTTCTTTTGGATTCTTTCTATAAAACAAGGAATCAAGGACTGACAAGGTAGTCATAGCAAAAGCTCTCCAACTTTTCCATTTTTACCCTTTTTCCTATTTGCACCCCCCCACCCCACCAAAGGGAATCTCAGCACAAGTTTCTTATGCTGATTTTGTTCCCTGGCATGGCCTGACCTCCAGTCGACTGGATGGTTCCCTGAGGATGGAGGCCACTCATATTGGTTGTTGTGGCTCCTTTGGCACCCAGCACAGTGCAGTGCCCAAGGTTTATCAGACACACTTGACCCTGGCCTTCCTCCCTTCTGCAGGGTGGGTGCCCCTCTCTGTAGTTTGTCTGTAATGCTAGTATTTAGAGCCTTGTCTCTTGCATTAGCAGGAACTCTTAAGATGGAAGCAGCAGGGAATGATGAGCCCCTGCTACACTGGGTGGTTACTTCATCAGAACCTAGGAAACAACTCAGATATTTTTTTAAGGTAATAAACTGATAAGCTGTTTAAAACACTGCATTCTTCCGATTATACTTCCAGATTTACTAATCCAAAGACTAAAGAAGTATTTCCAAATGTGTCCTTCAAATCTTTTGTTTTTGGAAATAGTATTTCAAGGGTTATGTCAATTTGTGAAACAGAATACTGTATTAATCACCCTCCTAGAACTCACTGTGCCAGCAAATAAAAGGTTCTCAGAAGTCCTGCAGTAAAGACCTCTGATTAGTTTTGTTCAAAATTATTATTGCCCCAAATTATTTCACCATGCAACCCTTCCCCCATATGGTATTTACTAACATCCTAAGAAACTAAGGTTCCTCAGAATACACCGTGAGAAATGTTGGCCCAGTGTTTTGTATTTCCTTTGAATCAGATTAATCCCTATAAATTAGAACTTTCAGACCAATTTACAAAACAGTTAAAGATATTTCTGTTAAGGTTTATGATGCCAATCCTGTTTTGTCCTTGAGCACAGCAAGCTATACCAGAAGCTATGTAGTATTTGGTGCTCTTAGGTTTTGCATCTGCAGTGGAGGACATGGTAGATGGGGTCCTTACCCCAAGCACTCTAAACAGTAGAGGATAACAGCCTGGCCTATCTGGGAGGTTGTGTCCAACACCATCACTAACCCTGACAGATTGGAGAGTCACTGCCAATGCACCTGAGAGTTCTGGTAGCTTCAATTATATTGTGATCTTGAAGTGGGTACTGTTTACCCACTAAATTCTCTCTGAGAGTTAACAGTGAATCAAAAAGTATAATAAGAGCAGGACATGGCTAAGAAAATATAAAAGAACAGTTTAAAAAAGAAAAAAAATGTAAGATAAATCTTATGTACAAAAATGTAATATCCTAGGTGTCCTAAGGATAACTCATTAGTGTTATGCTAACTACAAATACAGGTTTCTCAGAACAGCTGCCATAAGGAAGGAATCATCACATACCAGCGTCATGTGTTGGAAGCATCTGCCCCTTATGGCATTTATCATTATTTTTTAAAATTAAATTTCTTGCCTTTATCAATTAAAAAAAATGAAACTAAAATAAAGACAAGTATATCAATGGCTGGTTTCAGGAGAAAATAAAATAACTATTAACTACATATGTGGGGAAAATAGTGCATCCTTTAGAATCAGTTCAGATATAGTTCTTGAGAACCTAACTAATGTTTAATCTAACTGAGGCAAAGGTCTCTGAATCCTGCTTTCTAAAACAACTAAATGCTTAACTGTTTCAAATATAGCAGGTCATGGGAATTATTTTTTCAGCCTAGTTAAATGGAGCATGAAATAGAAAAGCATACTTCAGCAAGAGCTTCTAAGTATGCTGTATTAAGATATCTCTCTCACCCAGGCCACATAAAAGCGCAAAGAATGACTCACCATGTCATAAGTTGTTACGATCTTCTTCAGAACCTCTGGTACAATTCCCTGCAACTCCATTGTGGGATACTGCTCACTGAGATTCAGGACCACCAGGGGTGTGTTATCAGGCCCCAGAAATCGGGGAGACACCGCCAACATGCACTGCATGAGATTGGCCACAGAGGAGAGGCCACACAGCTCCTTGAATGACACCACTGCATTCTGTTAAATGGAAGGAAAGAAGCACTTGTTATTAACTGGGGGTTTTGATTTCTCTGGATATTATATTTGATATGCCGATTATTCCTGAAATGCCTGGTACAGCAATTATTCGCAATGTTTTGGCAGAATTGGCCAATGATGATTTTATCCTGGGAAAAAGGGCTATCTTCCAAAGTAAATACTGTTATAGACATTTGCAACACCAATCTGTCAAAAGTACTGAAAATGCAAATAAGTCCAAGTCTTCTGCAGGGCAAAGTCTCTTTTCAGATCAAAGTTCATAGTAGTGTTAATGCTGGTATGCAATTATGAGCAAACAAATAGAACAATTTCTACATTCAAAAAAGGTAAAGATTAAAAAAAAATAAACTCAGATAAAATAATTATGGCATTTGCCTAAAAGCAAAGGAATATTTGCAAGGTAGAAACCTGAATCTCTTTCTCTCTCTCTCACCTATTTATGCTTGTTGGTTCCAGCTCTTCTAAAGGACCTTTGAGGATGCTGCTGTTCACTGTTGAGTCTGCCCGGGGTAGCCAGGGTGGGGTGGGGTAGGGTTGGTGACCCTGAATTTTCTCTATTAGGGTCACCACTGATTTCAATGCTTCTCTCTTTTTTTCTAATCACCTGAGGTGTTCCATTAAAATATCCATTAAAGAAAAGTCCTTCAAGACAGTAAAATGCCATGAGCTGGCATTCTTTGAGCATTTATCTGTATTAGGCATATTTATTACACATTCCTCATTTAATCTATTAAACAAGCTATGTTACAGATAAGGAAATTGAGCCTTAGCTATGATTCCTCTCTGTTATTTGTCTAAGATCACATAGCTACTAAGTGAAGGAGTCAAGATTTTATCTAAAATCTACTACTGATGTTGAAGTCCATGATTTTAATCACTGTGCTATAAGAACAAGTTAATTCTGATTACAATACGAGTCAGACATGTTATTCCAGGCACATTCGGGTCCTGATCTGGGTGGAGCATGTGGCTAGAGGGGGTAGATTTAGGTCCTGCAGGCCTGTGCCTTCTACTCGCCTGTGACTTCTGCTCTTGAATACCGCCAGTTTCTTGAGGATGAGCAACACTAGTTTTAAATTTAAATGTCATTTGCTGTATACCATTTTGTTCAAAAATCACTTTGATATCGAGTGCTTATAGAAAGAAGTCACTATTGTGATATCTAAAGTGGGGTTCCCCAATCACTCTGTCATAGCTCCCTGTCCTATTTCCTTCGTAGCACTTACCTATCTCTGCTGCTGTCCTATTTGTTTATTTGGCTGATCACTGCCTATTTCCCCTTCCTACTGTCCCAGCCAGAGTACAAGTCCCTGAGGGTAGCCGGTTGATCTGTCTGCATCCTCCTGGTCTAGACCTGTGCAGGGCAGGTGCTCATCAAACATTACCACTGATGGCCCTGTCAGGTTCAGCACCGATTGACCCATTGGGTTCAGCACAGATACATGGCTTTGAAAAAGACCATGCTTGAGGTCTGAACAATCCTCAGAAGAATTCTGTGTCACATGCGCCACAGCAGCCCCTGGGCAGGGGGCAAGGTGACTTGCTCAGAACAGAGGGTTTACCAAGCTACCTTTATCATTAGAAACAGGGAAAAGCCCTTTAAAGTTCTTTTACATTCTTTCACTTTAAAAGAAAGCAAATACATTTTCCTATTGGGGGAAGGTCTTTTTATTTATGAGGTATCCTCAGCATTGGCAGAGCAGAAAATTATGTTGAATTTTCTGAGTTACATTTTACTTGCTGATACCATTCTCGTAATAGTTAATTTAAAAAATGATTTTTTTCATAGAAAAATAAACACATATGGAGCACCCATGACACACAGAGTACTTGTCACTTGCTATGCCAGTTTAGAGTCAATGTCTCTGGGAGGCAGGCCCTGCTGTCTAGTTCAGTATCACTCATGGGTACTATTACACAGTTAGACGTATGGACAATCCTTAATTAAATACATAATTTCTGACTGACTGCTTTCAGCCATCATATATTTCAAAAGTAATTATTATCTTAGACTTCTAATAAATACAGACACTGTGTCACTTAAACAGTTAGCTATCCTCTAAAATCAAGAGGAGGCTTAATGGGCCAACACACTGGCTCACTGAAGGGCCTCCTGGCTTCCCAGCGCCACAGCTCCATGAGGAAGGACTGGATCGTG
This sequence comes from Galagoides demidoff, assembly GCA_963574575.1. Classification (NCBI taxonomy): domain Eukaryota; kingdom Metazoa; phylum Chordata; class Mammalia; order Primates; family Galagidae; genus Galagoides; species Galagoides demidoff. The sequence continues at coordinate 51,889 of CAUYQV010167318.1, read as the reverse complement.
TCCCTTTTACTTGGGCTTACATCGCTTTTATTTCAACAGGTTATCAATTTGTGTTCTAGCTAATGAATATTTGGAAAGACCAGAGATTCCCATATACCTTATCAGGAATAAATGAGGATCTGGTAAGCAGCCATTAACAGGGACTGGCATGAGGGTAAGAGACAGCAACAAGTCTTATCCTGTTACATAATCAATATTGTCAACACCAGCTACAGTTTTAGAAATTTAAACAATAAAAAAAGGTTAGTGGTAACATTCCAATAACCTACTGGAATTTATAAATTATTTAAAATTAAACATACTATTATTTTTTTAAAAAACCTCAACATAGCCACAATTTATGGACACGCACTAAGTAGAACCCCTGTTGGACGAAAGCCTAAACACGAGCACACACCTGCATGTTCTCTCTCAGGTCGGTGGCATCCCGGATAGGGGGCTGGGCGTTCTTGAACACTTCATCTACAGTTTTAATCCACAACGTTCTCAAAGATGCATATTCTCTGGATTTCTTCCCTTTTCTCACAGAAAGGCCCCTTTTGTGAGGTTTCCCCCCTCCTCTTCGGTTAGTGATAGCCACATGGACAAACAAAGAAGCATGTGTGAGAACCTCTCCAGTCAGGGACTGCAGGGGGACATGCCGGTAGCCTGTCTGTAAACATTCAAAGGGAATTGTGTACTGGCCGATAAATTCATCCCCGATATAATCATCATCCAGCACTACAAAGCGCACCATGGCCAGTTCAGGTAGGTTGATTTGAAATTCAAAGCTTTCATCGAAAATGGGAGCATCTCCATTCTGGTGCACCGTTTTTGTCCTTTGTTCTGCACAGTCAGCAGGGATCCCATGGATTTCCACGTAGACATAAGGATCTACCACGTCACCTTTGGCACCTGATCCTTTGGGCTTGGGAAAGTTCTGCCCACTGATGATTTTAATGTGAAGAAGCTGAGGTGAGACTCCTGGGACAGAGTCTTTTGTATTGGCACTGAAGAAGGAGACTTCCTCTCTCATGATGGCCGGCCGGAGGACATAGCCACAGTTTCCATTCTGCCTAAACCAGCCAATGTTCAGGTCCATCATCAGTCCTGGCGTCTGAAAGTTCATGGCTACAATTTGGCAACCACATTTCCAAAAATCTTGAGGATTCATGTTACTAGAGTCAATTCTCATTGGACTAGGAAAAACCCTAGCAAGAAAACGTTTGTTGTAATTTACAAAGTCCCCTGGATTTTCATTGGCGTATTTGCTGGCAAGCACTTCATTAAATGAACAAACTTCCCAGTACTTCTGGACCTGAAATGACACCTGAAATTCTTTGAACTGAACTGACTTACAGATGCTGACCAGTTCAGAAAGTTCTTTACAAAGCTGAAATCGCTTCATAGGCACACTGTTGAGTTGTTCCACGTTCTCTTTTCCCATCCTCTGAGACATTTCTGCTCCTTCATCTTCATCAGTAACATCTCCTTCTACCCCAGAACAATTTGAGGACAGCTTCTTTGCTTTAATTAGTATTTTCCCTTTCAGGACATCTGGGGATGGCAGATAAGATTCCTCAACATTGGGTGATGTTGTATAGAGCTTGTCTCCTAATATTTTCTTCATGTGCTGAACCATTATCTTCTGTTGTTTAATTGAACAGTGATTTTCTAAACACAGGATAAGAGGATACTCTGAAGCAAAGAATGCATACTTGTTAATAATATCAATGACACTCCGGAAGACTATCTGAGAGGTCATGGTGTGGCCTGTGTAAATTACAGGCTCATTGTCTGGCCCATCCCATACATCTAATTCCACACTCCGACAACCCATTTTAAGAGCTCGAATATATCCTGTGATGTCAGAGGGACCTCGGAATTGATCCTCTATTAAGTATGTATTATGAGATGAGTTTATAAAGTAATGAGACAGAGGTTGTTTCATATCCTGACAGACCTTCTTATGTTCAGGATCAAATATGTAACAGTCAGGTGACATAAGGTAATTAGTAAACCCGTCTATGGAGAGCCAGCCCTTTTCCTGGCCCTCTTTGGATGGCTCATAATTGTGAATAATTTCAAGGCTTATTTCCTCATTTATATGTGCCACACCCTGTTCTGCCTCAAGAAACATCATAAGGTCCTTGGTATCAAGGAATTCTTTATTGCTTGAAAACTGAACTAAAAGAAAATAAATTTCAGGTCTAGTACAAAGCTCATGGAAAACCTCAATAAATTCTTCCTTTGTGACTTCGGTACCAGCTTTGTCCTTTGATTTGTGCAATTCTTTGAACTTAAGCTCAATTTTGCTCATTTTTAAACCAGGATTGAGGTTTCTGATACATTGCACAGCATTACACAGAGTTATATGTCCAAGGTTATCTACATCAATTTCACTAAACATTTGTGAAACCCAAGAAGTCCTCATGTTGTCCTGGCTACTTTCTAACATATCAAGTGTATGTTTTCCATAAGAGATAAGGTACCGCAGTCCCGTAACCCAGATGTTTGCAACATCTGCAGAGTTAGCAACCAAATCAAGTGACTCATAATTCTCTCCATATATCACCGAAAATGCACAATCTTCAGATATCTGATCAGAAATGCCATTGCTGCGGAATATGTCTGTATTTTTCCCTGTTCTCACTTCCTTGATGGATTTAATATCAATCTTGGCTTTCTCAGAATCCTTCTTAGATGGCTCCCATCTCAGGCTCTGCATGTCGGCATCCAGTAAAAAGTACCTATGATAAATTCTAGAGTTGGAGCGAACCTTTTTGAGTTCTGAACCCTCAACCATTGAATTGATACAGTCACTTGCGCTGCTAATCTTCTTCTCTGTAGGCATGCTGCTGAATGAGACTGTCTTTTTCCGTTCCCTTTTCTGTTTTGTACCATCCTAGGAGAAAAAAGATAACATATTAGAATAACATAAACATAGGTTTCTATGTTCAAGACTAGGAACAAAAATTTAACTGTCTTGGAAAAAAAAATCATACTATTAGAATGACTCATACTCATTCATCCCTAAAACTCAGAAGTGGCATTGGAGTTGACAGCCTAAATACCAATAGGTAAGAAATAATTACTGAATACTTAAAAGTCATTTTTGTCCAGAAACATAATTTCAGTAACATACAGTATCTCACAGAACTGGCAACATAATTTTCTGGGCTCAGGGAAAAATGAAACTGCAGAGCTCCTGGTAAAAGTGACAGAAGAGCATTAAGCCTAGGGCAAGGCCTGTCCGAGTGAGTGTGGAGCCTGTGCAATTGCACAGGTCAGATACTCCCAGAGCAGGTTCTGTTTGTACATATATTTCCTATACCAGTGTTTCTCAAAGGATTGTCACTAGACCACTTGCCTCACAGTCATCTCAGTTACCTGGTTAAAACGCAGATTTCTACACTCATAGAATCAGATCTCTGGAGGTAGTGCCCAGGAATTTGCATTCTAGGCAGCACTCCACATGAGGGAAATGCACACTAAAATCTGAAAACCATTTCCTGACCACTTGGGCTTACTAAGATGTTTGGGCTATTTCTGTAAACTAGATATACCAAATGACTAGAAACAGCTAAGTACAAACTATTCAAGTGTGTATTAAATGGGTAGACACTGGAATTCCAGCAGAAATTCCTGGCTTTTCAGCGTCTCCTTAGAGATTAGGCATGGTCCTAAATACTTAAGAGAGATACAGTTTTACTGTTGCAGTTACATTAAGTTTGAGAAGAAAACCTAGAATACAGCAGCAGGTGCTTCTAAAATTATACTTCAGTTGGAGTTATTAAAGCCTACTGCAATGCACTAGGCTAATGCTTAGAACACTGTTGCCTAAGTATTTCCAATATTAATAGATTATTAACACTATTAAGTGAAAAACTTTTAGCAGCACCTATTTCCAAAGAAGTCTGTATCACCAATCACTCACTCCTTAACTTTTTGGCCTAATGCAACACGTTCCCTCCTAAAGGGCTGCCATCCTCATCTATGTGTTTACTTGGGTCTTTCCCTGTACAGACACCTTAATTATCTGGGGAAAAAAATTCCTCAATGACCCTAATACATCTTTCAAAATTTTAATCTAAAACATGATATTACCTTTCAGGAGGTGTATGAAATCAGTAATAAATTTTCTGTAAGTCATTGGATTCATAAATAAGGAGCAGGGATGAGTGTTAGGGATTATACAACAATAAGGAAAAAACCATTGGAAACTGTTAGATGAAGGCAATTTACTTTTCCTGCTCTGGATACAATCTATTTTAAATAAAGTCTTCTCCATGTTTTAAAAAAGTTATTATGCTATCCTCTATGTCTGAAATTTAAAACCACTTTTATTTCTTGACAACCTATACTTCCAAAAGCAATTTGCGGAAGATAATTAAACTTAAACTTTAAATCATATGGGTATCATTTCCCTGAAAGTTTCAAAATGAACCATAGAGGCTTTGTGATCTGAGTGCCATGATAAAACATCAAATACATAGGCAGAATATTTCTTTACAGTTTTATTCTCAGAACAATAAAGCGAAAAGACATAAAGACTGTGGCAATTGTATCTATAAGATACATTACGTTATAGACATTCTAGATCCCTAAAGCACAACTGCATTCTGTCTATTCAAGTGAGTTAGCACGAAATTAAATTTGTAATAAGCCATGAATAAGGACACAAGAGGAATGTATAAACTTCCTATTTTTCAGAATGAATGATGTCTTGAGTTTTAAAAAGACACATCTACCTTTAATAAAGACAGCAACTCATCCAGTGAAGGAATTTTATAATCTTTATAAATTGTATCTCAAAGGTTCCACTAGTAAAAAAAGTCACGAAAAAAATGGAGTTGTTTATCCATTGATCCATTGAAAAATACATAGTATTTTCTAAACATTATGACTTATTGTCACTTTTACATAATGATTAATATTTTACAACACTTTCTAATTTGTTACAAATGATACATTCCAACTTTGTAAATTTATTGTTCAGAGGGAAGAAACCTAATAACAAAGTAGGTTGATAACATACACACAGACTTATATATCCATATTTGTGGGAGAGCAGCTTAAACACCATTCTGTGACTTTAAAAATATTGCCTCAGTTTTCACAAACCAGCCCACACTTTGGCTGGTGACTCTGGTCATTGACTGCAGACACGTGAACATGATGGTCACCCAAACACTGGCTGATGAAATAATGGCAGGGATGACCCTTACCAGAGACTTCTTCCTGTTTCTTCCTCACCCTCTATCTGTAGTTGCTGAGAACCATCTCTCTCTTCATAGCACACCAAGGCCTGAATGAAAAGATCTGTTTCTCTCTCTTCACTAGCAGGTAAAGTTAGAAAACATTAATAGAGTATGCTTGCTTTAGAGACCAACAAGGAAGAGAACAGGTGTGGACCTGCATTCATCACTACATGGACCAGAACTGCTGGCTAGGAGAGCAGGTGGATCTGAGAAGAGAAGCAAGCTGGTCCCCTATAGCCAAGAGTGAAGGAAGGGGAGGACAGAAGCATTTGTGTGAGAGGGAAGGAGGATTGGGGTTCAATAGCAGGAAACTGTGCCCCAATTGCCTAATTCCTAGAAACTTTATCCTGTTCCTACTCATTTCAACCTGGCTTTATTTCCTCAGCCCAGCAGTGATCAAGTACTTGCCTTCTAGCCAAATAGCTGGGCAGTAGCAAGTCTATTTTCTTTGTTGCTGTATAATATAGGTCAAAATTAACAAGGAAAAGTACTTGAACCATATCTGCTGTATGTATTTTTTTTTTTAAACTAAAAGAACACTAATGCATATTACTTGCACTACCCATGTCAAAGTAGAAAAATGCAGGTTTCTGCTAAAATGAAGGTGCCTCAAAAAACTTTAAAAATAGTATAAATAATTTCTCAGAGCTGGCTGTTATATTGCAGGTAGTCACCATCTAGGGCTTCTGAGGCACAAATGCAATAAAACATAAACTGTGTCAACTGGTACAGTTCTGTTATCTATTAGAACTTAGTAACATTAAGAGGAAAAACACCAAACACATCCAAACTGGAAGAAAATTAGCTTCTAAAAAACCCTAGCTCCATGCCAATTGTGAATTTTCTTATTTCTTGATTAAAAAAATCATAAAATTTACAAACAGAAAGAAACTTAAAGATTCATTTATAGATTAACCAACATTTCATTACAGAATAAAAATTTTGTACCAGGAATGACTTCAGGCAAAGCAACAAACTGGAAAGAGGCTAAGGAAACTTCTGCACCACAGCAAATTCAGGAAGAATAAAAATATTTATACATTAAAAATGGAAATAGCCACATCGAGCCTATGGAAAAGTATACGTATTTCTAATAAAACTATCTTCTTTAATAGAAGGTTGTCATTAAAAATAGAAGGCCACTTAAATTTAGCATCTCAGCTATTTAAGTGGTAATAATTTCATAAAAGGGCATGTGCAATTTCATAATTTCTCATCCTAAAATGAGGTAACAAATATGTGGACCTCATTTCTTCTGTGGGTGACAAAGTGCTTGGCACTGATCCAATTTATGTAGCTTGCTCTGGGGAAGAGGAAACTGATTCCAGGAGTAGTAGTCTTATTAAGAGTATATAGATAGTTAATGTCTTGTTGGAAGAAAATTATCTCCTGTTTCCAACTGTATTTTTCCTATATTTCAAAACTTACTTATTTCCATTTCCTGTTCAATTATTCTTCAATAATACTTTCTGTTTTCTGATCAACTTTTTTTGTTGTTGTTGAGATAGGGTCTTCTCTGTGTCCTGGGCTAGAGTGCAGTGGCATCATCATAGCTCACTGCAACATCAAACTCCAGACTCTAGCAATCCTCTTGCTTTAGTCTCCCCAGTGGCTGGGACTACAAGTGTTCATCACTATACCTGGCTAATTTTTCTATGTTTTGTAGAGACAAATTCTCACTCTTGCTCAGGCTGGTCTCCAACAAACTCCTGACCTCAACCAGTCCTGCCTCAGCCTCCCACAGAGTTAGGATTACAGATGTGAGCCACCATGCCTGGCCCTGATCAATAATTTTAAAGCCAGAAGTTTCCTCCTAAGAACTCCTTTCACTGGCTTGGCACCCGTAGCACAGTAGTTATGGCAGGTGGGTTTGAACCCAGCCAAGGCCAGCTAAACAACAATGATGACAAGTTCAACAGAAAATAGCCAGGCATTGTGGTGGGCACCTATAGTCCCAGCTATTTGGGAGGCTGAGGCAAGAGAATTGCTTAAGCCCAGAAGTTTGAGATTGTTGTGAGCTGTGATGCCACAGCACTCTACCAAGGGCAACACAGTAAGACTCTGTCACAAAAAAAAAAAAGAACTCCTTTCACTGTATACACAATCCAATCTGAGATTTTACATCTTTATCTAATTCTAGGAATTTCTCAGTCATTATTTATTCAAAACATTTTCTCTCCTATATTTTCGTCTTCTAAGAGGCTCTTATTAATAAATGCTGTTAACTTTATTCTTCCATAGAATTTATATTCATTTCTTCTGTTTTCTGATTATTCCTTAATACCCATCATGAGAAAAACGATGACTCAATATCCAGATTCAATACTCTGGCAAAATAATGAACAAGTCTAGCCAGCGATTCTGAGTTCTTAATGGGGACTTATTAGAATGGGGGAAGGGGTGAGGTATGCAAACAAAGTAGCCACTTATCCCTGTGTTTTGTTTTCAGTCAAGTTATTTAATTTGAATTATAATTAACAATAAAGAATGGTACAGAGTTTTCATGTTTATCAAAGGGGGTCTAGAATTAAAGAAAGTTGAGAATCACTGGGTTAAAGAAATTTCTATATTTTACAAAACAAGACAAAACATCCCAAGAAAGAACTTGAAGTCCATTAAATGAGCACAGGAAAGCCTCACCTTTCTTCTGCTCAATATAACAGTAACACTGAATTGAAGGAATAAGTCGTGCTAGGCACATGACATCAGGGTTACCTTGCAGGGGTTTTACACATTTTTAAAACTTTGATGTGCTCTCCAAGATGAGCCAAAAGAAAAAAAAAAGGAAACAGTCACTCTGAAATTTTATGAAATAAAATGAACTGAAAAATTTAAGTTGAAGAAAAGCTAGGTATGGCAAAATGCTGCCTCTTGCTCTTGTAGAGGGCCCTTTGTTGTAGGTCATAGAAAGCTACTTGGCCCGTGCATGTTCTCCTCCCTGGAATCCTTCTCTGATGCCCTCTACTATATTCCAAAAGCTCACTGCCACCTATGTTTGACAAGAAGTCTGTAAATGCACAGATCTGCTAATGGCTTGGGGACCCATGAGTGACCTAATGCAACTGCCGAACAAGTTTAGTCCACATTTGACTTTGTCAGTAACAAAATGTAATAAAATAATGAATTGTTTTTCAGTCCAAAGGAGCCCTGGGTTGCAGGTCACATAACTTGAGCACGTTCAGATGAACCGAGTGTGTTTGACTGGTAACCCTGGAGCCAGCTAGAATGAAAAAGCCAAACCACAGGCAGAACCTAAGAATGAGGACTGAATTAAGAAGGCATGGGTGCCCTGTTTTGTGGAAGCATGAACTTTAGAGCCAAGGACATGTCATCACCTCTTTGCGTGACCCAATCAGATCACGCCTTGGTGTATTTCCTCTTTCTCCATAGTTACCCTCTGTCTATAGAACCTACCCCCAGACCCAAGTTCAGGAAGGCAGATTTGAACAGTCTTCTGTTTCCTTGCCAGTTGACTTGCAATAAAACCTTTTCTTTTCTCCAAAGCTGGTGCCATAGTATTGGCTTCTATGCATGTCTAGGAGTGAGCCCATTGCTTGGAATCACTAATAGTCATGAAGGGAAAAAGTACAGTTTAGACGATGACTTAGAATACAAAAAGTCAAAAGAGAATGACATTCCCATCCTGATAACAAACCTATAAAATCATAACTTTTCTCATACCCATCAGATAGCTGTTGGTCACAAGGCAACAAAGAGAACTGAATTCCAAAGAGTGACAAACCCCATCAAGGAAACAGTTTTAGGTTTGGTAGAGCACTAGAAGAGGAATAGCCACCATAGAAGCAGGTAAGAAGAAATCAGCTACAATGTTAAACATTCCCTCAAGACAAAAGGTTGGGCTATGGGCTAGGATATCAGTTCAGAGTAACTGGGATTCCCTATACATAGGAAGAGTTTGCACTCATTTGTACATCTTCTCCCTGGGTGCTCCTAAGAAAAACTGGGAGAGCAGGAGAGAGCCCCTCTCCTAGGCACAGGAATGCAGGAGGTACTGGCCGACACTGTGTGATAGCATGAAACCCTGCCTGCTTCCCCTGCCCACCTCTCATATGAAGCAAAAGCCTTATACCCTGAGGGAAGAATGAGTCCTCTCTCTCCTAGGGCCACTAGAAGGGTAGAAAGAAAATCCACCTACCTTTAGAAAGATTTTGTCTAGAAGGAAGTAGAATCTCTTAGTCTACACCATATAAAGCAGAGCTCCGCTATGACTAGGGGAGTGGCAGAAAACTATCTCCTGTGAAAACTCAATGCAAATACAGGTAGAGTTTGGGTTCCACAGGGAGCAGGGCAGGAATACCAAGAGGCCCACCCCTGAGGTGTAAGTGCACAGGGTTACCTAAGACTGAAACTGGACAAGCATGACCAAGGATTCTTCCTGACTCTACCAGGAGCCCAGCACTGAACAACAAGCATTCTACCACTAGACATGGGACAAGAGCATGGGAAAACCCCTCTCTGACACACATATTCACAGTTGAAAGCTGAGGGCAGAGCAGGAGCCCTTGAGTAAACCCTCCAGTACCCTCACCTTCACACTAAACACAGGGTGACAGTGGCCTATTAGTGGAGGAATTTGAAGACAGTGGTACACTGAAGCTAACAACAAAAACTCAAAACCCAACCCTGGCTCAATTACTGACCCAATTTCTCTAAAACTAATGACCTGGAAGAAGAAGAGGCATGACCATTTCTGAGCATAAATATTATTTACTTTAGTCTCTATTAAACATAATCTGTGCATACCTAGCCTTCAGTAAAAATTATAGGATACACAAAAAAAAAATAAAGTAAGAAAAAAATCCATTGTCAAGAGATGAAGCAATCAATAGAGCCAGACCCCGAGGTGACCCAGATGCTGGAACTATTAGATGAGCACTAAGAACAACTATGATTAACATGTTAAAGGATCTAGTGGAAAAAGTAGATGATATATATGATCAGATGGCTCATTTCCACAGAAAGATGGAAATTACATATAAAAAATAATCCAATGGAAATGCTATTTAACCCCCACACACACACACACATAATATCAGAGAGGATGAATTCCCTTGATAGGCTAATAAGCAAACTAAACACAGCCAAGGAAAGAATCAGCAAACTTGAAAATAGGTCAATAGAAATTATCTGAACTAAAAATACAGTGAACAAATGAGTGGAAAAAAATACAGAACAGAGCATCTAAGAGTTTTTGTCTATCATATGTGAAAATGGAATCTCTGTAGGAAAAATGAGAGAGACAATAAAGTGAAATAAAAGGGTAAAAGATGTATTTGAACCATCCTAGAATGTTCCAAAATTACATCTAAGAAGCTCAAACAAGCAGCATCTCTCACACTTACACATATACTCACCTCGATATATTATAGTTAAATTGTGGAAAATCAAATATAAAGAAAAATTCTTTAAGGTAGCCACAGAAAAAAGAGAGTTACATACAAAGAAACACAAAAAATAAAGTTCATCCTCATATTAATTTGAAATAAAGAAAAAGTACATACAATTATGTGGAAGGAGAAAAAAGAGAAAAAAAACATTAAAGTTCAGGTGATGGGGAAAAATTGAAAACCTTTCCTCTAAAACCTAGAACAAGATAAGAATGCTCACTTTCACCTCTTTTATTCATAGTACTGAAAGTCTTAGCTAGAGCATTTAGGCAAGAGAAAAAAATGAAAAGCATCCAAATTGGAAAGGAATAAGTCACACTGTCCTCATTTGTAGGTAACATGATGTATAACCCTAAAGACTCCACCAAAAGACAGAGCTAATAAACAAATTCAGTTTGCAGGATACAAAATAAACATATCAGTGATGGCATCATTTCTATACACCAAAGGTAAACAAACTGAGTAAGAAATCAAAAAGCAATCACACTTGTGATAGCTACAAAAAAAAAATAGCTAGGAATAAATTTAACAGAAGAAGTGTAAGATCTCTGCAATGAAAACTACAAAGTGCTAATGAAAGAAACTGAAGAAGACACACAAAAAATGGAAAGCTGCCCCATTGTTAAAATGTCCATACTACCCAAACTGATCTATAGAGTTAATATAATCTCTATCAAAACAGTAATGGCATTCTTCACAGAAGTAGGAAAAACAATCCTAAAATTAATCTAGAACCACAAAAGATCCTGAATAGCCAAACCAGTCCTGCACATAAAGAACAAAGCTGGAGGCATCACATTTCCTAACTTCAAAATACACTAAAAGCTGTAGTAACAAAAACAGTATGGTATTAGCATAAAAATGGACACATAGACCAATGGAATATAATACAGAATTAAAATTAATCCATGGATTTACAGCCAACTCATTTTTGACAAAGTTACCAACAACATGCATTAGAGAAAAGAGTCTCTCCAATAAATGGGTCTGGGAAAACTGGATATCTATTTGGAAAGAATAAAACTAGACCCCTATCTCTCACCACAGACAAAAATCAAATCAAAATGGATCAAAGACTTAAATGTAAGATGTGAAAATATAAAACTAACAGAAGAAAACATTGGGGAAATGCTTCAGAACATTGGTCTAGACCAAGATTTTACAGCCAAGACCTCAAAAGCACAGACAACAAAAACAAAAAACAAAAATAGGCAGGTGGGACTCTATTAATTTAAAAAGCTTCTACACAGCAAAGGAAAAAAAAATCAACAGAGTAAAGAGACAACCTTCTGAGAGAAAATGTTTGTAAAAAATCATTTATCTGACAAAGATCTAACATACAGAATATATAAAAAACTCAAGGAAAAATCCAAGTAAGCATCTGATCTGAATAGATATTTCTCAAAAGGAGACATACAAATGGCCACAAGGTAATATGAAAAAAAAAAAAAAGCTCAACATCACTAAGCATCAGGAAAATACAAATCAAAACCACAATGAGATATCATCTCGCCCTAGTTAGCATGCTTATTATCAAAAAGACAAAACATAACAGATGCTGGTGCTGATGCAGAGAAGAGAGAACTCTTATCTTCTGTTGCTGGGAATGTAAATTAACATAGCCATTATGCAAAATAGCATGGAAAACTAAAAATAGAACTACCATATGATCTAGCAAGTCCCACTGCTTAGTGTATATTCGAAAGAAAGGAAATCAGTAGATTGAAAAAATAGTTATATATACAATCATGTTTATCAAAGCACCCTTTCAGAATAGCCAGGATATGGCCTCAACCTAAAGTTCTTCAATGGATGAATAAATAAAGAAAAAAATTTGGCATATGTACCCAATGGAATACTATTGAGCCACACAAAAGAAGGAAATCCTGTCACTTGCAGCAACATGGATGAAACTGGAGGACCTTATGTTAAGAGAAGTAAGTCAGGCACAGAAAGACAAACATTCCATGCATTTACTCATACGCGGGAGCTAAAATAGTTGATCTCATGGAGATAGAAAGTAGAACGGTGGTTACCAGCACATAGGAAGAGTAGGAAGGAGGGGAGAATGAAAAGAGGTTTGTTAATGGGTACAAAAACATAGTCAGATAGAAAGAATGAGTTCTAGTGTTGACAGCACAGTAAGATGACTATAGTTATCAATAATTTTTTATATATTTTAAAAGTGAAGAGAAGATTTGGAATGTTCTCAACACAAAGAAATTATAAATGGAAATAGTTGAGGTGATGGATGTCCCAATTATCCTGATTTGATCATTATAGTATATGTTGAATGCATGTATCAAATTATCATATGTACCCCATAAATATGTAGAATTATGTTAACCGAAAAAATACTGAAAATAAAATTTGAAAAGAATTACATAGTTCAGTTAAAAATTTTAAACTGAATTACAGACTATTCAGTTATATCTAATACAGGTTGTCTATTTGACCACCAGCTTGCAAATGTACTACATATAATGAATAGCTTTATGGGAAAAGTTACTCTTTTTAAAAGAACTATAGTTCCTAAATTTCCCCATTACCCAAAACAAAGGTGTCCCTAACCTAGACATTAGTCTGTAGGGGGTCACATGTGTGTTTCAGAGACTCCACAGACGGTGATAGGATTCTGGAAGCAATCTGCAAACTTTCCTTCCTCTAAGACAGCAGCTCTCAACCTGTGGGTGGTGACCCACAGCAACTGTATAAAGGGCCGCGGCATTAGGAAGGTTGAGAACCACTGCTTTAAGAGATTTAGAATCATAGCCTTATTAACATCAACTGTAGAAGGAAAAAAAAAAAAGATTAGCATTTCCTAAGAAAGAATGTCAACCTTAAATATTAAAGGCAGAGGATAAAGGTTTTACAGACTCGTGAAGGAAATTTTAAAGCTATGCAAAAGAGAAATGACAAACTGAGAGACAAGAAAGGAAAGGAAACTACATAATTTAAAGCTACAAGTAATAGAATTTTATTAATAAAAACAGCAGAATCAATCACAGAACTCATTGATAGCTCTGAAATGGTTTTCTTTACATCAAGGTATAACAAAATTCAACAGTTTATAAATATTCTAGAAGGAATCATCCACAGAAATACTACGGGCCACAAAATGTGAGCTGGCACTACACGTCCTCTGTGCCACAGTGTTCTCACTTGTAAAATAAGCATCAAAATGATACCTACGCTTGATGTGTTATTTATAGTACCTACATAGTAGGGTTGTATAATGATAAAATGAGTTCATATTTGCAAAGTGCCTCAAATGCTGCCTGGATTATTGTACACTCTACATTAGATCCTGTTAAATAAATACACTCCAGACTGAGACTCTTTTTTCATGAAAGAAAAACAAAAAGAAATACCATCTTAAATGCATAACTGCAATCCTCTGATCACTTAGGATTTGTGGAAAGTTAATCCTACCCCAGAAGAAACAAAACGAATGTCATTCCCTCTGAATTTTGTTTAACTGATGCCACTACTTAATGCAACCATAGAGCTTTTGGGTACAACTAAATGGATATAATGCCCAAGATATATTGGGAAACTCTCAAAGATAGTCAGATGTCCTCTCAAAATGAAGCTTCACAAGGCTGCATTCCCCACATGCCTAGAGGACAAAATAAGTAAACCATTTCTCAAGTCTTGTGCTAATTTTAAATCCCATCAATTTAATTAAAATTACAATTTAACTCATGTGTAAGGATTCACATGAGTATAAATTTGAAGCAATGATCCTCATAATCCTCATTATATTTTTGTCTAAAAAATAAGCAAATGACCTCACTTAAGCAAAGAATTTTGTGATTAGAATTATTCATCTGGTATCTTCTATTTCACATTCCTTTTTTTTTTTTTGTAGTGTAGATAAACATACAGTAACCAGAACAAATACATGAAAAGAAAACAGACTTCCAGTTTTTGTAAAAAGAAGCTTTTAAGATCAAGTTAAAGCTTCCAAATAATTCAAAGTAATGGGTTATACCTGCCTTTACAACAATGGGGTCTTTAATTGTGAAATCAGAAAATCATAATGAAATAATACCGCTTTCATGACAAGACTCTTTTGAGAAAATATTTTCACTATTACTAAAATATTTGTTCCAAGTAATTTACAAAGCTATAATCTATATCTGTATCCAGTGTAAACTGCAATAAAATTCATCATTTTTCTCCAGTAATGAAAAACAATAAGCCCTGAGTTCCTATAAATTATGGTAGTGATACTTTACATCCCAGTGAAAATGTTGATGCCAATGAATTTTAATTTATGATCTATAATAATGGTCCTTAAAATGGCTTGATGTAGTGCATTTCCCAGTTGAAATGTACTTTTCAACTGTGTATATGATAATTTCATATTCAACACAGTACAGCATGTGCTGACTTCCTATACTACAGAGCTATTTCAAGATGTGGTTACATAACTTTGTGAATAAATGTCAAGTAAACTGTATTGTACTTTAAAAGGTATGCAAGTGAATAATACCTCAGGTCCAAATGGAATCGATTCTAAGAGTAACTTCTTAATCACTATTTTTCCCCCTTAAACTGTTCTGGCTCCTCTCTATTTCAGGATAGCCTTAGAACAGTGGTTCTCAACCTTCTTAATGCCACAACCCTTTAATACAGCTCCTGTGGGTTGCAACCCATAGTTTGAGAACCACTGCTTTAAAGGAAGAATATATTTTCCTCCTTTTTAAAAAAAATTTTAGGTTACTATGAGGGTACGTATGATTAGTTTACATTATTTCCATTTGTAAAGTCAAGTCCAAAGTCTGAGCTATAGTTGAGTCCTTCACCCAGGAAGTGTGCCATATGCCCCTACACTGCACCCCATAGGTGGGAACTCACTGAGCGGCCTCCCATCTCCCCTCTTCTTGAATTTAATTGTGTTTTTCTCTCATGTGGGCCTGTAGTTGTTGATCTACTATTTCCAGATTAGTACTGAGTACTCAAGATGCCTGCTTTTCCATTCTTGAGACATTTAACTCCCAAGTAAAATATTTTCCTCATTTTTTTAATCTTCAAATCTGGCATGGCTTGGGTTGAGGGGAAAAATGCAGCAATCCAGGAGCAGATCTAGGAATGTAGCTTCCATAAAGATCTGCTAGTATGCAGGTCTCAGGCCTTGAGCCATATACACCACAGAAAATGAAGAACAGTAGCTCTTTCAATCAGAAATTTTAATAATTCTATAATTACTTAAAAATTAAATTTTTAAGGAGAGTTGCCCCACTAACAATTTATTATGCAATAGCTTTGTTTATTATTTTCTTTCTATCTTTCTTGTAGGAAAAATCTTCTTCTTAGGGCCTTTTGGTTTATTTGCATATTAAATTATTGTGTGGGGGTGGGAATTAAATCAGAAAAATAAGGAAAGAAACAAAAATAATGAATTATATAAAAAAGAAACTCAGCTTTTGACAAATATTCTTTTAAGTTCCAAGCCTTTCCGGGGCCCATACTAGTTCAGCCCTCAAGTTGGTGCTTCTCTAAACTCGTAAGTATTTCTAGTCTTTACCCTGTAATTTAACACTTAATTATAGTCCTATTCAGTTCTCTAATTGTTTTATGTAGGTTAGTCTTATCTCCTCAAGTAGAAGGTGAACTTTTTAAGGAACAGGCCTGGTTAATATATACCTCATCTCATTCACTTAATTATTGTGTTAAGAGATTTAATAAAAAAAAATTAATAAAATACAGACAATGAAAAAAAAATAAATAAAAGAATGAGCCTTATCTTGTTTTCTATAGGCTCTGGCTGGACCACAGTTGGCAGGCAGAACAGTAACTCCTTTCAATGAACTGGTAATCTTAATAAAGCCAATGACTAACTTGGTATTAACAGAAAGACAAAATACATTTTAAAAAAGATTAAATACATTCTTTAGCTTAATCAAAACCACTTATGTAAAGTATATTTGTTTTTAAAAGAAGCAGAAATAATTTTGTTGTTTCTTCAATTCAAAGGCAACAGATTATATAACCTTTGTATCAAACATCTCAAAAAGAACTTTTCAGAATTCTCAGTACAAGAGGGCTTTTGGTTGCATAACAGTATGAAGATAAATTTGATAGTACAAGGACAAGTCAATAATTAAATTTAAGATTTTTTGACCTTTGAGTATTAAATTTTTATTTATAGCATTTATCAAAAATCAAATAATTATAATTCTATAGCAATACTAATCAATGTCCAAATAATTGTTTTTAGCAACCAACAAATGTTCATTCATTGGCTACCAAGGGGCCACAATGAAGAGAAATCTGTTAACTTAGTTTTTAATAAAAGCATTCTCTGTATTTTGACTTACATTAATTAATTGGCCCTCTCTCAGATCACTTTTTTAGTCCTTTCCTCTAAAAGCAATCTCACCTGTCTCCCTGACTAGCTTTCAGACTTCACTGACCCATTGCCACCCATGGTCCCACTGTCTGATCTTCTGGCCTAGGAATTTGGAATCATCTTACATGAAGCACAAGTTTACTAGTTACAGAGTCGCTATGTACTCAACAATTCTATAACATGAGTGTCATGATTTCCATCCAGAGAGAGATGAGGTAACTTGCTTACTGGTGTACAGAGGGGGCAGTGAGGGAGGGAGAACAGAGAGTGGTCTCACCGGGAAAACACTGGACCAGGGCAGCACACAGTTGTCAGACTCGCCCACTGGCAGGCCCCAATCTCCTCACACCTTGAATAGTAACCCCAACATGCAGTACTATCCACAATACCACTCTGACCAATAAAGGAACAATGGCTGTTTCTGCCTATGACGGAATGCTGTGCATGTGCTTAAAGCACTGGATGAACATTTTATTTCTTTCTAATCCCCATGACAACTCTAATATGCTCATCTTCTATTACAGGTGAGGGAAGTAAGGTTTGGAAAAGTAGATAACTAACCAAAGCGCAGAAACTCAGGTGTCTGGCACTAAAGTCTTTTATCACTTGGCAGCATAGCTCACATGTGGCCTCCTGCTGCCAGGGCTCCCAAAATCCAGCAAGTAGAACCTTTGTCAAGAGCATACTGCTGTATTTCATGCTGCTTCCTGTGTCCAGACCCCTCTGCCTTATTTTCTGGACCTTCTTGGTAGCTTGTATCCTCCTAGTTTTCCATTTCTCCCTAATAATAAATCTTTCCATCTGATCACTACTTCCTGCAATTACATATGTAGGTACATCAGCCACTTCTGGACCAGTGCTTATCTTCCTGCTTGTATGATTCTCTGCTCCACCCCTATATCTACAAGTTCTGTCCCATCTTAAAGGTCTTACTGAAGGCCTTTCATGAAGTCTTCTGCAATTACCTAACAGTGGACTAACCTCTCTTTTCTTAAGTCCATCTGTGCTTAAAGCCCGTATCACAGAGAGCAAGTGTTTGTAAAATCTGTGAACTTTCCTTCCCAAACAAGAGCATACACTGCTAAGAGGCAAAGTTCACTTTTAAAAATTTTACTTTCATTTGAACCTCCACCTTGGCCATCTTCCTACACTGACCACCTCCATAAGTTGACCTAATTTTCGTAGACCAGATGATGTGTACCACATCTACGGATCAGTACAGTAGGCCTAGTTCATGATGTTGACCACTTCTGTATGTTCACAAGTTTGTTAGTCTTTTGGGCAGTCAAATTACAGAAGCTCTACTGAATTTGCTTACTGAATCCTCCACTGAGCCTAAAGTCACATTACACATAGAGTTGTCCAATACTTCATAAAAAAAGAAAAGAATTATACTTGTTGATTGAAAAAAAATAGCACCCAATTCTAGCAGCATGATCCCTCTTTTCAAAGTCTACAACTCAAATGCTAAAAAAAAGTAAGTTTAAAAGAAAAAACTTTGAATATTATTCTAATGTATTATATGGAGAATAATCACAGCATTAAAAAAATTTTTAATTATAATAAAATGCAAAATACCATCTTAACCACTTTTAAGCACACAGTTCTGTAGTATTAAGTACATTCTTATGGTTGCTGTTTGCACAATTTATCTTTTCCATCCTTATACTTTCCACCTATTTGTATCCTTTGATCTAAAATGTAGACAGCACATAGTTGGACCTTTTCAAAATTCAGTCTGCTAGTCTCTGCCTTTGATTATATTTAATTGACACATGTAATGTTACCGATATATTTTTATTCCTATCTGCCATTTTACTTTTTCTTTTTCATATGTCTCATATTTCTGTTCCTTTCGTCCTCTTTCATGACTCTTCCATTAAGTTAGTGAGATGTGTTTGAAATTCAGCAACACCAAGTTCCCTGGCGACCCTGGCAAGAGTGGTTTCACCGTAAGTCAGAGGCCTTCTAGAGTGAGCTGGAGACTGAAAGAAGTGTAGAATGGAGAGAGAATGTAGACAGCTCTGGGAAGAAGGAAGCAGAAAAATGAATTGGTAATTAGGGAGGGTGTCTTTGTTCATATTGGAGATAGCAGAGCAAATTTCTATGTATCCAGTAAAAAAGGAAAAATTAACAATACAAGAGAAAGGGAACATACCTTTGAAGGGGCAAAGCCTGGGGAAAGCAAGAGGGGACAGGATCAGCATTAGCTTTCCCCAAAAGGTAACTTCTGAGCTGGATCCTGACAGAAAATGAAAAGAAAGGAAAGGCCACTAAGAGGCAACAAATGCGAGGATGGGGGGCAGGAAAGAGACTGCGATGTTTGGAGATGCTCATGGGGCCGGGGGCAGGCTAATGGGCAGGAGGTAAGCAGAGGCTGAGTGTGAGCTCTGGGCAACCACAGAGCAAGGTGCCAGGCTCTGTGGGAGAGGGTCAGCACTGCCTTGGAGATGGTTCCCATGGTCTGAGAGCACATGTTCCCATGCCACAGACAGAAAAAGTACAAATATGTACAAAACTGATAAAAACGTGCATTTACCTTCTGTGTGCAAATGCAACTCACCACCTGTTTTAAAAGGTCAACAAATGGAAAAAGCCTCACTTGTTTTGCCACTTTAAGAATCACTACCCCTACATGTGTAGGTATTTGGTTTGTTACAGCCTTAACAGTCTAAAGAAAGTGAACTGAAGGACACACGTATATGGTAGTTTAATATAACAATCTGTTGATTCCCCAAATGAATGAATGAATGAATTCAACAATTACCACTTGTAGCATCACTGTGTCAAACATCAGACAGAAATCTATACTTGAAAATTAGCTCTCAAAAGTTATTTAATATAATTATCTCAAAATTTTATGCATTGTATAAAATTAATTTTAAACCTCTAAGCTTTTCTGCTTAGAAATGTTATGTACAAAGAAAAGATCTCCAAATACAAATACCTTATGAAATGGCACATGTCTTCACAGACTTTTTATCTACTTGGCTAATAAGTCATCATGACAAAATATACCCACTTTATGCCATACCCATGGTAAGCCCCATTTTTTTTTTATTAGAAGTCATGCTTGGGTTAAGAAATCAATAAAAATGTCAATGCCTGCATGGCAGGAATCCAGAAGAGTTGAGCGATTAATCTAGAGCATTTGTAAGATAGAGCAATGCCAATTTGGATCACAAAAGGTCCAGTTCTGCCATTTTCCTGAATCACTTTATACCTTTTTAAAACCACAAGACTCTTCCAAATTAATTAGCTCATCAAACTTAAATGAAAAGCAGTTTTAAAGACTAGCAAAATCTCATCATTAATGCATTTTAAATGGCATATGCTGCCAGTGAGTAAAGCCATTTAACTGCTTCAATGAACCTTGTGTCACTATTTCCCGCTAAGTTTCAACTACTGAGAGAAACTAACTAGTAGCAAAGGTACAATTAAGTTCCATGCAGCAGGTACAAAAATTCACTCTAAATACAGCTTCCTGAACCTGGCTCATGTTTTAAATAATCCAACACAGAACATATTACTAGGACCTCTATGCCATTTTATACAGACTATAAAACCAAGAAGCTCAGGCAATCCTATGAAGTATGTAACACAAATTATGGTTTTGAAAGTTGGAACTAGAAGGGCTTTGTATTAATATGCTTCAGGATGATGGTGTGAGAATGAAATGCAGGAATTTATAAGGCATACTTAGCTTTTACATATAAAAGTATTATAATACAAGCTTCAAATGGCACATTTAATTACATTGTATTTTATTTCATTAAAGTTATCCAGAAGTAAAAACACGGACAAATTCTACTTGCAAACTAATTACTAAATCCTCTTATTACACAGGATGTTATCCTTAATCCAAGAGTCAGGCTCCCACACCGACCACCAGGTCTAAATAGGGTTTTAGTTCCCAAGTTTTGAAGCTGACCCTAAGTCTATTATGCAACTCTGTGCTTCTCAGAGAGGAGACCTTTGGAAGGAGAACCTGGGAATGAAGTAATGCCCCAACAGAAGGTTAGAGAGGGAGAAGGAACATATTAGGTCCCAGCCCTGCAGCAGACCACAGGGATGACTGAAACCACCAGTGACTGTTGGACTATATCCTCCAAGGTAAAATGACATCTAAGCTGGACACTGATGAGAGTTTAAGTAGACATTAAAATGCCACAACAAGGACTACCCCGGGCAAACTGAAATATATGATCACACTGCTAGAAAGTAACCTTATTAACAGAGTGGCCATGCACTGGAAATGCAATACAACCAAAGTATATCCTATCCTGCCTGATAGATGGGTTGCCAGGTCTAGTCTGTCTGGACACTTCCCACTTGTAGGCTTCACACTGATGGCTGGGCTGTTTCCACTGATTGGTTTTCTGGGGGTCAAGTCATGCCCATTACCACCTACCCTCTGCCTTGTTCATATGCACCTATATTGTAGCTCTCATTTGAAGTCAAAACTTGAGTGTATTTATACATACATGCCATCATTACTCTCCTATGCGTCTAGTGACACATAGGATATTGACCATCTATGACTTCCTAATATCTCACAGTCATCTCAAAATTCAGCTCTCCAAGTTCAGAAATTCTTTGTAAGGTTTCTGAGTTAAGTCTGTAGCTTGTGGCACTTAAGAAATGCATCTAAAAATTAGATTAACAAAAAGATTATCTTTTAATCTAATTTGATGCATCTTCCCTCCTCTCTTAATCCAAATGTGATATGTAATTCACTTGGGTTTACTGAAAATTATAATGGCAACAGAGAAATCACATTTTGTCCTTTGGAAAGAGCTAGAGTTTTAGCTGAACCACATTTTATTCCAATTACAAATTTATTTTTTAAGTAATTCAGTTGTGCTTTAGAAAGCATTACTGCAGAGCAGTTTTAATTTAATCAGATTGAAACTTGAGACTAAGGGCTTTTAAAAAATAAGACAGAACTAGGAATATGTAAAAGCCAACCCTCTACATGACCTATGTCAGTTATCTGGGGGCAGTCTTGGCTCTTGCAGCCCTCCACCTCCAGGCAAAAATGGAGGTGTTGGACTTAGAAAATATAACACATTTATTTCAGAAATTATAAAGAGAATGAATTTTGGAGAATAAAATTCACAATTTGTAAAACCCCAGAGTTGCTCACAACACTAAGAGAGACAATTAGGATCTAAATCATTGTCATCTGCCATATACCTAAGCTTTTCAAGTCACAAGGTAGCTACCATTTGTCTTAACTGCAGATGTCCCCAAGGAAAGGGGAGGTGAGCCTGGACTACTATTATGTGCAAGCACTTCATAAATGCAACTCTTTGAATCCTCATCTCTGTGAAGTAGGATCTATCATCCCATTTCAGAGTTAAACAGTTTTCCCAGGCAGATGCACTCAATTTCCTTATCTTCTCGTGCTTTGCTCTGTATGACCAGAGGTCTAGGCTTCCACAGACTTCCTCAGATCTCAAATCACCTGGACACCCACTGGGTTATGGCTATGAGGTTCCCACAGTGGACCAGGCAGGAGCAAGAGCAAAGCTGGGTGGTTTCCCCTCCTACTCTCTCTTCAGGGTAGGGGAGAGGGTCTCTAACAGAGGCCACATCTCCTCTGAGGTTCCTATGGCCCCACCATCTGCTCCCTGTCTCTTTGTCCTGTGGATGGAAACACTTGTCTGCTGTTGATAACTCCGGGCAGTTTCACCAATACCCTGTCTGGCCTCATTTCTGAAACCACTTACAATTCCCTAGATTAAATTCTCTCTGTTTAAATACCATTTTTCTGGTTTGAATAGTTCAGTGCTCAAAGTTTTAGCTGTGCAGCACAAAGTCAGGTTCTGAAGCTGGCTGGTCTTTGTCCTTCCCCTGCTCTGCCTAGCCCAATCTGACAGCCAGACCTGGGTTCTTATTCCAGATCCTCTGTTATTGGCCGTATGGCCTTGGGAAGGTGGGTAAACCTTTTGATACCTCAGCTTCTAAATTTTATATTACAAAATGAAGGAAGTGATTACTTGTACTTTAAAAGGTTTGTAAGGCATGGAGGAGATAAGTAAATACGAAAGCACTGTAAAGGCTGACCTAACAAGACAAGTTACATTATAAGTCCTCAAGTCTTATTGACTGGAATTACTGGGCAGTCAAAAAGAAATTCGCCTAAAATTAATCCCCAATGGAATCTCATGGATCTAAATGGTAAAAACTACACAAAACTGGCTTGCAAAAGCTCATTTGAGCTTCCAAACACTTTGTCCCCTTATAACAAAGGCGGTCAGTTAGCCAATGGTTTCTAATGCTACTGCAGCATCCCAACTACCATGGCAGAGGCGACCTGTAATCTGTAAACGCAAGCAGTCCTTTGTAAGGGCACATTGGTGAAAAGACTGGGTGCCAGCTCTGGTCTGACTTCTGCACCCCCACTTCCTGTTTGATAACCCTGAAACAGGGACTGTGATAACAGCACTGCTTCCTAGGATTGCTGCTGAATATTAAACAAGATAATATCAAAATGCTTACGAAAGGTCTTCATAGTGTCAATAAATGTCAAGTGTAGTTAATGTGGTTGATATTATTACTGCTGTCCTCCTCCTCATCATTATCATCCTCTCCTATAATGTACTTTTGGCAGGTCTGATCAGAGTTGCCTCTTCTGCCTACCAGTATGTACCATTCCCAGTCCAGGGTCAATCTCAGATTTGTTTCCTTCACATCTTTACATACTTCTAGTAATTACTGTACACGAGCATACCCTCCTTTCCCCCTCACCTCTTTCCTTTCTTGCTATTTCTATCCTACCTGAACATCTGGGAACCCTGGCTTCAGCATTACTACTATTTTTTTTAATCATACTGTGAAAGAAAAGAGTATGCAATTTAGCCACATATTTACATAATAATGCGACAATTAAAGGACTAATAAGAAATCATATATTCTGATTTCCTATCCTATCGTACTTTGAATGCTATTGCTTCATGTGGTTATAAACACATACATTGATGGGGAAAACACTGAATTATCTTTGTAGATGTATAAGCTCCCTTAGAGATAGCACGAGAAGGAAGCAGAGACCATTCAGACCAGCGGTGTCCAAAAACATATGAGAGCCACATGCATCATTTAAAACATTCTAACAGCCATGTTATACAAAATCTAAACACAAGTGAAATAAAGTTTAATGGTTTATTTTACTTAATCCAAAATTTCTCCAGTACTATAATTTCTACATGTAATTAACATGAAAATTGAGATATTTTGCATTCTTTTTACATCTTTGAAATCTAGCATAGATTACATGTATAGCACATCTCAATTTGGACTATAGCACAGTTCACTACTCAATAGTGGCCAATGTATCAGTCAGTGCAGGCAAGTCTAGATGATAAATTTTTTAAGGGAGGCACCTGTCATATTTTAATTCCAAACTCCCCCTGACATTGCTAGTATGGTGCTTCACCCAAAGCAAAGGCTCAGCAAATACTCATTGAACTTAAAAATAAAAGTCTGGAAAGAAGGGCTATCATTCCGTATATGTAAGTAAGCCTGGTATAAAATTTTTTTGTAAGAAATAACTTGTGGGTCTTTCACCTTAACAAAAGTTACAAATGAATATCACTGCTAAAAATTCCACAATGTTCACGTACCTCAAATCACCCCAAATGCCATACTATACATAAAGGGAAAGTAAGCTGTCCTCAAAAGAGAGACAAGAAAGAAATCAAAAACAGCCCCAATTAGATCTCTGTAATAAATGGCCACAGTGAATCATCAAATTTAAATGATCTCATAGGTCTGATATTACGGAAGAAGCCGTAATGTATGCTAGGACACAGAAATGACTTGAAAAGGAATTAAAAATTAATTTTACAATGAGGTAACTTATGAAAACGATGAGTATCTATTTTTTCCCTTCAGTATTACTAAAAGAATATTTTGCTTGAAAGTCTAAAGGCTTAATAAATGCAAATTACATTATGCTTTCACCTCATTGAAACAAATCAGCTTGCTTAGTCATAACCACTTAGAAATAATTTGCAACTCCTGAAGGCCACAAAATTACACTGTTTATAGAACCACAATACAGACAAAGCTGAAGGAAAGATGTAGCTCTTTCCAACCCATGGTAGAGAAATCATAAATGTCAAGATCTTTTTGACAACTGATGCTGCCCTCCGCTGAAAGACTGCCCAGACTACAGCCGTTAGTCAGCGATGGCTTCTTCATAAAACTCAAGAGGCATTCCATTTCCCTGAAGAAAAGGAAATCAACAAAACTTGTATGAAATTGCAAAATACTTGGTGTATCTTCACTAAGATTGTGAAACGACCTTCTAAGGAAAAGTCAGCTAGCACTAAAGGCACTTATTTGGAAACAAGCTTTTCTGGGGGTGAGGGGAAGCTTTCTCCTTCATCATGATAGGATTGGTTTTCGTTTATTCAAAATATATCTTCAAATATATATTCAAAATATATCTTCACCAAATTGATTAAAAGAGAAAGATATCTTTTTTTAATTTAATTTTTATTAAATCATAACTATATACATTTATGGGGTACAATGTGATGATTTGATCTACAATGTGGAATGATTAAGTTATACTAGTTAACACAGCCATCACCTCACTTATTTTTTGTGGTAAGACATTTATAACATATTCTCAGTTGTTTTGAAAGGTACCTTTGCATTGTGCACATCAGGTGAGATCCCCCCATATACCCTCCCTTCACGTGCCCTCCCAACCCCTCCACTCTCCTCTAGCTCCTCCCGCTTCCTTCTTTCTGGACTATATTTGTGTTTCATCATTTGTATGAATGTGTAAGTGGTTATATATTGGTTTCATAATAGCATTGAGGGCTTTTCTGTTAAAGCCCCTACCTACTGGGGAAAAGGGAACTGAAGTTATTCAATTAATTGCAATGCAGTTGTACAGAGAGGAGACGCACATTTAAGTAGTAGTTACCTTTTACTTTTAGCAAAAAATCCTCATTTAACCTAGTAAAATTTTCATTAGATTGACAAATCCATGGTTCTACGGAAAATAATAAAATACCAATTTTAGCTAGTCAATTTGCATTTTTATCATCAACATTCTTAGAAAACACATGGCTAATAGCTTCATTTATGTGGCCAAGAACTGGCCTAATACATTTACTTTCAAAATTATTATTTTTATTTTAATTTTCCATCTGATTGAAAGTTGTGCCATCCTTTACATTTTTTAAAAGACAAATAGTGCTTTTTAGAATCTCCATAGTGGTAACTTTTGAACATTTAAATTCTGAGGGAAAAGATATGACATATACATGAATCAAAATTTATCTCATTACTTTTTAAAAATATTATTTTAAAATAATACTTTGGGCCTATATTTTTAGGCTCATAGTCAGTTTACTCTTCTCCAAAGGCAACATTTGTCTCCTTAGTCATTTAAAAATTACTGACATGTTTTGAATTTTATTTTATGTCAGTTTTTCACATATTGTCCAATTCTCAACATGGATCTTTATATTTCTAGATAGCCATTTAAGTGGAGCCTATGTTAATAAATGTCATGTATTTTTCAGTAATTTGATAATGTTATAAAGATGACACATTGAGTATTGCTGACAACTTTCCACTTGCTGAAATAATTAGTTTTATACCTTAACTGGTGGCTTTCATTCACTCAGTAAATATTTACTGAATAGTCTGCTATGTGCCAGATGTTGCTGGGCCCTGGGGTAACCAAGCAGAACACAGCCTTCCAAGGGCTCGGGGTGTGGAGGGATCGCCTGCATGACCTTGAACCTCTCCTGTCAGGCAGCCTATCTGCATTTCAGCAAATGAAGGAGAGCAAAGGCACCCGCATCAACACCTGACACCACTGGGTCCACACCTGCGTCTGTCTGTCAGTAGCTGGTTATCTTGGCCCACTAGATGTATCCTTTCAGCCTTGATTTCTTCTCCCCTTATGCAAGGATAATATAAGAGTTTCTGTGAGAGGCAAATGAAATCATGAAAGCAAAAGGAAGAATTCTGGCACTCAGGGCCCACCAATGTCAGACTCCTTCCTCTTAAAAATACACATACATAGCTTCCTATGTTAAAGCAAAGGGAAGGAAGAGCTATAAATTTTAAACATGTATTAGGTATATCAAATATTTAGGAGTTATAAGTAATAAGGGCTCCTAGTAACCTGAGGGCTTATCACCAGCTAGATCTATCCCAAGTTTTTCTGACAGGTGACTTATTTTTGGTCAATTGTTAGGTTATTATTTGCGATTCCTCCTTTAAAGCTTTAAAAAGAGTTCTACCATCCCCTAAATGGGAGCTAAAGGTCCCCCAGAAGCACAGCCCTTTCAGGTGTGGAGAACCTTACACTGGACTCAGAACTGTGTCAGGAAGGAACTAACAGTGAACAATTACAGCATGCTGTGCCCAGAGCTAAGTGAATCACATGCATTACCTCCTTTAAATCCCATAGCCATTCCAAGACCCAGAGGTTATCTTCTCCCTTCTATGAAGAAATCTACTATTTAGGAAGGCTAGGAAAATTGTTCACAATGACAAAGACATAAGTAGTCTGATATTGTCTCTTATAACTTCTCTTTTGACTCACTGGTCATTAACTCCTCGTCTTGCTAGAGGCTGGCTCTCCATAGTTCTTCTTGTCTGCTTCTGCTGGTTGAACAAGGCTTTTCTCCTCCAGATTAGAGTACCCATGTCTTGGCTCTACTGGTTGCTCCCCAATAACATCTCCAAGGCTACCCAAATTCATGGACAGCTCATGATGTCATGGTTCCATTGACTAGCCCATTTTTCCTGGCATCTCCAATGGGATTCCAGGAATATCGAGAACTGCCCCATTTCTTTCAGTGTTGATGACCAAGTCTATCTCTTTCACCCTCAGCAGTTGCCACTGGTTATGAGCATACTCTAGCCCATGCCTAACTCCCATCTGCTCTTACTAAGGGTGAATGTAACCCACCTACTTCTTCATACTAAGAATAAAGTGAATATAAAGTGAAAGATGGTCTACCAGGGCACTCTAGAATAACTGTTCCCACCTTTTCTTGGCAGTGCCCAAGTGAGGTAGTATAAAAGCAATAATCCTAAATCCTCTTCATATATTTCATTTTTGGAGAGGAAAGCACACAGTATATACATTAAGCATAGATTCAATTGTAGGACTCTCAGGTCCCTAACGATATAAACTAAAAATGACACTGGATTAGAATAATAAGCCAATGTCTCCTTTTCCTTTACTCTTCAAGGTTTCAAATGTGTGATATTATGATATTAATATTTCATTGATCAAGTATATTGTTAACTTCAGAGATAAGACTTCCTATTTTTAGGTTTTCTGTTTTGGCCTTTAGTTTAGTTCAATTAAATAAACAATTATTAAGTACTGTGGGTCAGGTACTGTACTAAAAAAGTTATAACAGAGAGGGAAGAGTTTCAAAAACTACCTGATTAGAAGCTAATAATGAAGTACTCCCAGGGAGCTCTGAGCACCTGGAGTGGAGCCACATTCCCAGACTTCAGGTTCAAAGGCTTTCAAGGGTTTGCTAGGGTCCAGCTCTAAAATAACTAAAACACACATAAGTCAAGTTACCCTATATCCCCTAATGAAGAGAAGTAATGAAAGAAATTCCATGGAAAGTTCTCTTTGCAAATGATACAATTCTGTTAGTAGAAATCAGGGAATCAAATCTCTTGCATGTGAAACAATTATCCTGGCTTCTTTCAAGTAACATATTTATCCCTGAAATTGTTATGAATGAATCCTATTCTTAAATAATAACTCTTAAATCATCACAATTTTTTTTTCTGTTGGTGAAACCTCTTCTCTCTGACTTTCCATGTCAATTATGAGTTATCATTACCTCATTTTCTAACCTATGGAGATCAGAAACCAAGTGAATTAATACAAAAAGGCAAACCCTGAAAAGATTCACATGGAAACAACAAACACTAACCTTCTACATTGAAAGTTTTACCAAGAAAGAACCATGGAAATGATTTATTACTTAATAAAACCTTAATTCCTCCAAGTTCCATAACTATATAACCAATTACACATCTACTAAGCAGAATCAAAAGTGAAATGGAAAGGAAGAGCCAGTGAAAATAGCTAGTGGCAAGTTATTTTTATTCTTAGAATTATTAGAATCTTATGCCTTCTCTGAAACTATCAGAATTTTAAAAATCAAATTAGCACTGTTTATACAGTTCCTCACATCTGCTAAAAACTAGTGTCAACACCTGTCGATGGAACCTTACTATTTAAGCTTTGCATATTAGAAAAGAATAGTACATTCAAGAATCAAAAATCATAATAACATGGCTTCTGGCAGAATCATTATCCCATTTCCTGTCTTGATTGTACAGAATAATTTACCTAAATGGCTGTAACTAAATAGCTTTTATATTTTGATTAATTGTTTTCACAATATGCAGAAAAAACATAGTCTGCTGCTGACCCACATTGAGGTACAAAATCATTACATTTGAAAATGTGGCTCGGCACCTGTGGCTCAAGCAGCTAAGGCGCCAGCCGCGTACACCTAAGGTGGCAGGTTCGAATCCAGCCCGGACCTGCCAAACAACAATAATGGCTGCAACCAAAAAATAGCCAGGCATTGTGGCAGGTGCCTATGGTCCCAGCTACTTGGGAGGCGGAGGCAGGAGACTCGCTTGAGCCCAGGAGTTGGAGGTTGCTCTGAGCAGTAAAGCCATAGCACTCTACCCAGGGGGACTGCTTGAGGCTCTGTCTCAAAAAAAAAAAAAAAAAAAGAAAAGAAAAGAAAAAAAGAAAATGTGACTGCAAAATACAATCAAAGCCTTAAGGCATATTTCACATTAACTAAGAATTAAGAATGTGCTCAAATGATCTCTTATCAATGTTTTGGGACACTTTACTAGATAAAATAGAAAGGGTCTTTACAATGAGAATTTCTTTGTCTTTATCAAAATCTTCTGAGTTTAAATTAGTCATTATTGGCACCATAAAATGACTTAGTGGTAGATAATTCTTGCCACCTCATTTGGTTAGAATTCTAAAGACACCAAAGCTCTTATTCCATGTGAGCCACTTTGTTCCCACGAGAGTCACTTAGATCTACTTTAAACCATGTCTATAAATTATAAATTTTTGAACTTGGTCAGGCATTTTGTAAATCCAAAGGAGAATGGACAAGAGAGTCTAGCTGACCAGTCAAACACTAAAGAAAACAAAAACCATCCCTTAACAACAGTGATGCTAGATCTGTGTACAACTAGAAGGAAATACGCACAAATGAGAAAAGCTATAGGACGAATCATACCTAGAGGGATTTCCCCCCAAACTATTCTTTAGTATATACTTTATATAATCTTTAATACAAAAAAATTTAAAGACATAAAAATATACTACTGCTATGAAAAAATAACTCCAAGCAAAGATTAAAATATTAGTATTTACATAAAATAGAGTAAACTATTAACACAGTTTGTCCATCACAATGGTAGCTTGTTTATGCCAGAATTGAAGAAGCCTGGAGAGCCAGTGGGAGTAAATTGCAAAAGATGTTTTCCACAGCTTGTTGAGAATTGAGTATTTTTCCTTGCAAGAAGTGATCCAAAGCCTAGAAGAAGTGGTAGTCAGCTGGTGCAAGGTCTGATAACTATAAGAGATGACAGAGTTTTCAAGTTCAGTTTTTGTAGTTTGAGCGGTGCTGTGTGACAGCACTGTCTTGGAAGAGGACTGGCCTGTCTCTCTTGACCAATCTCAGCTGCTTAATCACAAGCATTCTTACCATGTTGTCCATTTGGTTGCAGGAGACATACACTGTAATCAACTGGCCAGGTTTCGTGAAGCTGTAGTGCAGGGGTCCTCAAACTTTTTAAACAGAGGGCCAGTTCACTGTCCCTCAGATGGTTGGAGGGCCAGACTGCGGGCCCCAGGACCAGTTGGCTGCTAAGCAGGACAGGCAGCTGTAGCAAAAACACCCAGCGGGCCTGATAAATGTCCTAGGCGGGCTGCATGTGGCCCGCGGGCTGTAGTTTGAGGATGCCTGCTGTAGTGGATAATACCAGCACTGAGCCACCAAACAGATACCAGTAGCTTTTTTTTGATGAATAGTTAGTTTTGAACTGTGTTTTGGCACTTCGTCTTTATCCAAGCACTGTGCTGAATGTCCAAAAGAATCCAGTTTTCTTCGTACATAACAATATGGTGTAGAAATGGTTCGTCTTTATGTCATGACAGCACAGAAAAGCAAGCTCTCTTCTGAGAGAGAAAGAAACAAAGAAAGAAACAAAGTCGCTTCTGACAATCATTTAATTCCCGTGGAACCCATCAATTCAGCTTCTTTACCTTGCCAATTTGTTTCAAATAGTCCAATATTGTTGGAATAGTAACATCAAACCTTAATGTGAATTCCCATGTAGGTTGAGATGGATTCATTTCCACTACAGCTTTCAGCTTATCTTTCTCTACCCTGGTCTCAGGTCACACATGTGGCTCATTTTCAACTTTAAAATCATCACAATGGAACTTCTCAAATAACTGACATACTGTGCATTCATTAGCCACATCCTTCCCAAACATTTCACAAATATTTTGAGCTCTCGGCATTGCATTGGTTCCATGATGAACTCATATTCAAAAATAATGCAAATTTTTTACTTGTCCATGGTTTTGTAAAAATTGCTCTACAAAATATTTGAAAGATATTCGGTAGCCAAAATGTATGTCTGAAAGAAGAAGGATGGACCTTCACAATAAAGGAAAAAAAAGGAGGTGTCAAAGTGAAATGTCAGAGATACCAACTGTCAGACTTAAGGAAATCAGACATTTCATAGTTAATAATCTAATAGAAATAAAAACATACCATTAATTAAAGTATTAAGGATTCATTTTAGCCATTAAATAAAGAAGGGATTTCAATTTTAGAAACCCCAGAGAATGTGGCTTTCTTTCTATTCTTTTTTCTTTTAATAAAAAAAACATGGAGCTGTAGGACAGCTTCTCTCAGTAAAGAAAAGAGAATTTGGCAGTGGAGCAGAAACAGTCCATGCCATTAAGATACACAGTCACATCCCACTATGCCAAGGGG
Organism: Galagoides demidoff; assembly: GCA_963574575.1. Classification (NCBI taxonomy): domain Eukaryota; kingdom Metazoa; phylum Chordata; class Mammalia; order Primates; family Galagidae; genus Galagoides; species Galagoides demidoff. The sequence goes on along the minus strand of CAUYQV010167318.1, from coordinate 19,818 downwards.
CTCATAAGTAATAGGAGGAAGAGAGAACACAATTGCTGGACACTCGACACTGTATTATACCAGGCAGGCCCAGGCAACATCCCATCCCAGGCTTTGCTTCTGACACTTGCTTCTCAATTCAAAATTGTTGGAGAGCCCTTGGCCCAGAAGTGTGCATTTCTATTTTGGGTTTGGGCTGCATTCTTGAGTTTTGATGACTGTAATACTATGATGCTAGTAAACACCACTCCCTCCACCCAAGCACACATACACCCCAAATCACAAAATGAAAACAAACATGACAAGCCACACAAACACTGTGGCACAGAAACTCTTATGGAATTCTCAGGGGAGTCAAATGGAAGAGAAGACAGAGGCTGAAGGAAGCAAAAAGCACCACTAGAGAATACATCTTAGTTCTACACTTGATAGAAAGAGTTATAAATTTACTTCAATTGGACAGATATTTACAGAGTACCTTCCAGGTGTCATAAATTTTTCTAATGGACTCTAGGTTTTCAGACATAAAGCAAATGTATTCTCTGCTTTGGATAGTCCTCCTCTGTACCACCGCTGCAGAAATGAAGCTATTAACCAGAAAACGTATTTTTAGAAATGTGTATCCTGCCTACTTACAAAGAATCTGGGATGGCTTATGGTTACAGCACAATATAAAAGAGGATAATTTAAGATGAAGGAACTAGAACATCTAAAGGAGCTTTGTGATAAGATGTCATCATATTCCTGAGGTGAATAAGCTGCAATAGTCAGATACCGAATTTTTGTGACAGAAAAGCCACAAATGGCAATACACATGGTTATACATCTTTTACTGTCCAGCAAAATTAAGTAAGCAAAAGCCCTTGCACAGACTAAATCTCAGGAACTATATTCACACCATAATTCATCACACGGTTTTCATTTAATAAGCTCTGTGGAGCTCTGTGAAATAAAGTGGCTGGCAGCAACTTTTCTACTCAGGAAAAGGAAACCCCAAAGATGTGAAAGCTAGTAATTAAATTAACCTTCAACAGTTTTTGCTCGTCCTGCAGACAAAATATAAATCTTTCAGAAGGTGTCCCTATAGATACATACATCAAACTAGAATCACAATTGATCCAATAGTCAAACTCACAGAAAACTTTATTAGTACAAAACACCCAACTAATATTGGAATTATTCATTTTGACAGTAAAAATGAAGAAGGATTTATGATTTTAGTCACAAGATACTGTTTTCCAAATCCTCAATATAAACTTTGAAGGTACATTATTTGTGATTCTTAAAAAAGAAATAAAAAGCTAACTGATGTTAAATTCACTTAAATTAAAATGAAACGTAAAGTGGGGAAACATGTGCTTTTTCATTTCTCTATTTGACCAATATATTCTTGATATCATATCATTTAATGAACATATTTACAGTGAATACAAATTTTAACAGTTGTGTTTTTTTTTTTTCTTTTTTGAGACAGAATCTCACTCTGTTGTCCAGGCTAGAGTGTCACAGTCACAGCCCAGCTCACAGAAATCTCAGACTTCTGAGCTCAAGCAATCTCCTGCCTCAGCCTCCCAAGTAGCTGAATGACAAGCACCTGTCACCAAATCTGGCTAATTTCCTACTTTTAGTAGAGATGGGGTCTTGCTTTGCTCAGGCTGGTCTTGAACTCCTGACATTAAGGGATCCTCCTGCCTCAAACAGAATAGGTATTTAATCACAAAATAAATGTGGCCTATAATGCATGTCACATCATTAGATAAGTCAAATTGAGAGTTTCCTATTTGGGTTTATAGTAGTGAGAGGCTTACCATCTAAAAGTCTATGAGGCAACAACAACAGATTGTTGGGACTATGAATGAATAAACATGCCTAAAACAAGACTTCATCATTCCTTACAATTATCTCTTCTTGAAAATTAGTCTCTTTGGGCGAGTATCTCTGCATCTGCTGAAAATTCTTTTAGAAGAAGAGCTGACTAAAAGAAAATTATACACAAGTTTTCCTATGCTTTGGCAAAGGGCAAGGCCTGCTTTCTTCTCTGCCAAAAAAACTTCCCAATGTGAAAAGAGTCATTTCCAATAAAGTTTCCAACATGTAAAATTGTTGCTAGGATTCTGGGCTTGTTGCATTGACACAATGTCCTCTGGCATCTGAGCACGTCAACGCCTCTATGGCGAGAAAACTAATGAGCCTGTAAGAATGACCTTACATCAAGACATCTCCAGGACCATTGTGGCCACCAGGACTTCTGCACGGTTCCAACGGTTTTCTCCCTTTTAGTGGTGATACCTAGTCTAGACCCAAACTGACTTAACTGCAAAAGAAACAAAAGCAGGCTCCAGCCCACCCCTTCTTCTGAGGTTCAAGGGCAGAGCATGTTTTGTTCTATGGGACTTTTCAGAGGCAGGCTGTATCTTAGAGCCTAGGGTGGGATTCTCCATGCCATAGTGCCTTTTCTAGACAAGCCAGAACCAACTATTTCTCTACTGGAACAGACCTTCTGATGTTAGAAACCTATAATGAGGAAAAAGGGGCAGCACCAGAACTGGAACTAAATGGAGGCAGGAGCCTCTGGAGGAATTCCAAGTGCCTGGACTGGAAGACTTAAGCCCTTTCTCTCTCCATACACGTAGAGTCTTGTGAGGACAGTTTTCAAGACTATTAATAAGCACCTATTATGCAGAGTCAAACATGACTGCTTTTTAAAGGTATTAAATCTTAGCGGTACTGGGAAAAAGACTTCTGGACTTAGACTTTACTTAGCAAATGCTATGACGCTTAGAAAGATAAACAAGGTCCCAACCGGAAACTACTGAGGGTAGCAGCAAGAGAGGTACAAAGTGTTGCGGGGACTCAGAGGCATGAGGGCAGATATTCCTCTGGGGAGTATCAGCCCAGAGCTCTCGAAGGCACTTGACTTGTATGTTCAAGTGTCTCCTGGACATTTCTTCTTAGTAGTTTCAAAGGTACCTGAATTTCTGGATGGAGCAATCTGGATGTAGCAGGACCTCTGGCAGTGTTCCCCACCTCAGCAAGGGTCCCACCATCCATTTTCTAGAAGCTCAGGAGCATTTTTTACTAACCATCCTTCCTTCTGTTCTTTCTGTTGACATTATCTCCTAAATCCCACTTGAACCCTTCCACTTCATTCCTCTCCACCACCACCATCATCATATCTCTGAGTTCCCCCAGTGGCCTGCTAGCCTGCTACTCTCACTCAGTCCTGCCCTGTAACCTACTCCCCACTATAGCCTTGGGATCTCACTATGATGGCTGTCTGCTTAAAACTCTTTAATCTTTCCCCTTCCCACAGGCCCTGCAGAGATTGGCCAAATTTTAACCAAGCCCTGGCTCATGTCCTACCTCACTCTCCTCACCAATCAGATGCTCCCCAAGCTCTATCATCCACTGAGACTTTGCCTGTGCTGTTCTGTTTACCTAGAATGCCCTTCCCTCCTTCTCTCCTCTTTGCTTAGTTTAATGCTTGCTCAGTTTCCAGATTTCAGAACACTTGTTACTCTCTGGATCTCTGTAATAAGGTCTCATGCTCCTATTATACATTCTCATGATACCATGTACCCCGCCTAACGCTTGTCATCATTGCATTTTTATATTTATTTCTCTCATTAAGTGATTAATGTCTTTCTCTCCTACTAGACTTACAAACCCCTTGAGAGCAAGATCATGACTATTTCAGAATCTTAGGTGGCCCGAAATAAAAATTTGCAGAATGAATGAGTGTATGAAACTTATGGGCCCAAGGGCACAAAAGAATAGCAGTAGCAGCACCTGACTTGCAACTCTTCTCACTCCTGATCACACTGTACGGTTCTCAGTGTTTTCTACTTCACTGACTTAAACATAATTTCAAAGTACTTAAGGAAAACAGAGATTTCTAGCAATTTAGGTAATTTAAACAATTCAGTAAACTGGGTAATTTTAAATATTATACCTGTTTCATTCTGTTTCATTTCAAACACTGTCATTGACTAACTACAATGTGTGAGCTCAGTGCTAGGTGTGAGAAATATAAAAACAAGCAACATACATCCTGCCTGGGCTTATTAATAGTGTGGATATTGGAGTCCTGGCACCTACGTTCAAATTTCTGACCAGTCACTTAGTAGCAATATGATTTAAAAAAAAAAAAAAAGGTTGCTTAAACTTCTCAAGTCTCAGTGAACTCACCTGTAGAAAGATGATAATAATTAAAATATGGTCATAGGTTATCCTAAGGCTTGGTATTCTGGGTATAAAGATTATTACCACAGTGCCTTTTGAGTACTTTTACGAATACTTGCTGGAGATACAAAGTTAAGACTGCGCTATAGACTACTTCCACATAACACCAAGACCCAAGGATGAGAAACTGATTATTAAATATAATTTTAACCTAGAGTCATAAATGCTAAATTCAGGTATATACAAGTTAGTGGCATAGTTTCAGAACATGAAATTTTATTATCTATTTGTGAATTACTAACAGTACTTCATGGATTACTAATATACACTTCCTTTCAAGATAAGCTATTAAATATCTCAATATCTTCTCAAGATAAGCTATTTTTCATCTTCATGATTATAATGGCCTGTTATATTTTCCAAGTTTGATAAGATATATTGCTTCAAATATCTGTGTATGTGTGTGTATATGTATATAAGTATGTACATATGAACATGTGTAATTCATGTAATTAATTTAAAGAGAAATATTTTTTGTATTACCATATAATACTGAACCCCTTCATCAGCATGGGATAATTAAAACTTAACCAAGCAATACTTCAAATTGATAATATTTAAAGTTTTTGATAACTGAAATATTCTAATAAACATGTAAAACAACTGAAACCAATTATTGAACCAATTACTAAAACCAATTACTTTCTCTAAACTATTCCTTACTACTTTTTTAGGAGAAAAAAATATCTTAGCCACACTTAGCCAAATTACTCTTCTTTTAAGAGAAGCTATCTTTTTCATCTTTATAATTATGATAGACCATTACTTTTTTTAAGCTTAAAAAGATATATGGCTTCAGATACTTATGTGTGTGTATGTATGTATGTGTATGCATGCATGTGTGCATATTAACATACATGCACAGTCTTACTTTTTACTACTAGTTCCAATTATCTTTAGGACTAAGAAGAAGGAGATTTTAATACTTTGAGGTTGTTTTTTGTTTCAAATCTTTTATTCACTAATTTTTCCAGTTCAGAAAGGCCTTAGCAGTTCCTCTTTGTGTCGATTATTCTTAGTTTTATTTTTCAAAGCACTGTTAATTGCCTTTGCTCCCTTCACATATGAATTTCATTGCATAAAATTTTTACAATATCAAGTTTTATCAGTACCAAGCAATGCCACGGGGTAGGTTAAGGATTATGAAAATAGCAAGGAGTATATCCATTCCCTTAATTGTCTTCACTAATTATTTATAGTTAGGTTATTAAAAACAATTGACTCTGAATTATTAATAATGAAGAACTACAATAGCATAAGAATCAAACATGAAAGCTTCTTGGGACAAAATAAAAAGAACGATCCTAGATGATACTCCTATGACAATGAACCCAGAGAAACTAACATTTGGGTCAGGGGCATGCTGAGCACCTGAGGTCAGCTGTCACTCAAGGACAGGGTGCCTCACACTGATACCACACCTTATCAGCGTATCTCTGCTACCTTAGCTCTCCACTTTAAGACAAAATCAATTGACCATAACAATTCAAAATAAATTTCTTTTAAAATAATCTCTTCTCAAATATCCCTTCTTCTCCATTCCTTCAACCAACTTCCTATTCCTCATATATCAATAGCCTACAAGAGGAACATGTCCACTTATCCCAGCAGTCAGTGGTACCCTCATCTACCCCTGGGCTTTCATGCTTCCTGCGCTTCCCCATAGCCTGGGTGGATCTTGGATTATTCCTAACTGCCATTCACCTTGCTCATCAGTTCCAGATTCCCCTTGGCAGGACCTAAGACAATGGGCACCCTGGAACACTATAAACATGAGAGGACTTCACCCCTGCCACGAAAACCTCTTTTTCTGGTGGTTATCTACTACGGCTATCTCAGGTCTTTCCCCTAACAGCCTTTATCCTTCTTGGGCAATAGATGAGTTTGCTCCCTATGTTCCTGAGATGGCCACAACTCTTCCAAGTTGGACTACATGAATTTTGTCCCTTACCCAAAGTAGAAGGCATCAAATGGTGATACTTCCTCGGCTTCCGGATCACCTTTTTCAGTTCCATTCTGTCGAAAGTGCTATCCTTTTCTGGTCTGAGGCTAATATCCCCATCTGTGTTCTGGACTCCATTCCCTTTACACTGCCTTCTAAGAGATATTGCTCGCCAGATACCCTTTACTTGAATATATATACTCTCTCCTGCTAGTACTAAGCTTTCCCTCAGTACTAAGCTTCTCCAAATCCTTTCCATCAAAACAACATTTTAAAAAGGATTTTCCTCCACTTCATGCCTGATTTTCAACTTGCTCTCTGAAGTCCGGGACTGTGCCTTACTATTTGTTGCGTCTCAATGTCTAGCATGGCCTGATGCACAGAAAGCAACCACTGAGTATGTGCTGAATGAATAAATAAGTGAATGAAATACATGGACATGTGCAGTGGAAAGGGCTTTTGGATGTACTACTATGAGACCACCAGCTTCTAGTCTCTGCACCGTTTGCTAGTGGTGTAACCAGTTCCTAAATTTCTGTTGGTTTCATTTGTGAAAAGAGGCCCCTAGGCATTAATATTCTACATGAAATAGTTTTATGTTTTAAATATTGGAATTTTACAGTGGCAGGTTTTCCATCTCCACCAAAATAAGATAACATATACTTCAATAGCATATATTTCATTTGGAAAACATTTTTTTTAAGTCCAAGAATGTTATGCCCTGTCATATATTAGTAACAGAAACTTTTGGCGTTTTAACTGAATATAGATAATTGTATTGTTTGAAATCTTATTTCCTTTAGATTTTCTTAACTTTCTAAGTATTTGAATTGTGATGGCCAACTAATAAATATTGAGTAGTTACTTAAATTATTCTCTGCATATTACAATAGAGAAGGGGATGGGATATATTCTCACCCTCAAGAAGTTTAAAGTACAATTAAGAGGGTAAGACTAAAATACATTTTAAGATATGGTAGAAAATGGAATGATTTCAGCAAAGGCTTCTGAGGAAGGTGGAGTTTATGCCAGGGGTTTATTAATTTATCTAAATATAAGACATAAGTGAATAATACTCAATCAAAGTATGGAGTACTGACTTTATGGTCAATGTAGAGAGATTTTGGTGGTGTCTGAAACCCAGATATGACTCAGAATGGAATGAACCAGGCAACAAGGAAGACTATTATAACCAGAGTCATGAAAGAGAGAAAGCAACTGACCAAATGTCAAGTGGGAATAAGTAAGTCAGAGACAAACTGAGAGCAAACTCTCGAGGGCCCTGAGAGTCAAGTTCAGAAGCTAAAACCAATATCAGAGCAAATAAGGAACATCTATGATCAGTGGTAGAATACAGTGGTGTTTAGAAAGTACCATCAGGCAGTGATGACTCTGAGGGACTAAGACAGTGGGAGTTAATGGTCAGAAGGCCAGGTAAGGTGAGGTGGACCAGGTGGCACTGTACTGGGTGAGCTGGCATAACTCATCACGTGATTCCTTAGAGAATAATGGAGTAAGTTGATCTAAAAGAGACTTCTACATCTTTCAGCTAAAATCACTAGCAAAGGTGGTACCTAAATAATAATAAATAATAAATAGAGATCAGAATGATGATGGTAATTTGTTGAAACAAAGAATTTTGATGAATAAAGTAGTTTTATAGAAAAGATGACTTTCTTTTCATTCAGAGACTCTAAAGCAGTGGTTCTCAACATTCCTAATGCTGCAATGTATTTTTATTGTTAAAAAGTGGTCACAACCCACAGGTTGAGAACTGCTGCTCTAAAGAATCACAGGCTCTTGAGCTGGGAAAGACACTTTGGTGGGGCATTTGATTGAAAAAGTTCTGAACACACATGGCATGCAGTATCAACAGGTAGATGGGTGTTCAAGGACAGGACTATGATGAAGAAGCCATCAGGGAAGAAGTGATATTTGCTGCTTATGCGAGCTCTTGAAGAGACAAAATATTGATAAAGAAGAGCATAGACATGATGGCAGATGTGGGATGAATGCACAGAGAGAGAGAAGATAAAGTAACCAGCAAAGCAAGCAGGGTAGGCTATAAAGGCAGGAAGAGAATTAAGATGGATAATGTGAGAAAAGTGAGGAGGAAAAATAATTCTCATAAAAGGTATACAGTCAGCTGTGGAAAGGCCAAAGCAAGAAATCATGAACAAGAGATGTTTGCATTTTGTAAGATAAAGATCAAGGACAACACTAAAAAAAAGGAGTTGTTCAGCAGGTAGGTGGAAATGGAAATTAGTTTGGAAAGACCCAAGACGGAAGATGGATATGTTTTGTAGCAAAAAGGAACCAAAGAGACTAAGAGCCAGGAGGCACATAATGTTAGAGAGGTAGGAAGGGATAGATGTATAGTGGAATCTAGTGGCAATAGCCAATGATTCCAGAAACAGTGAGGATGCAGGAGCTGGGCAGATAGAGCAATACCGCCAAGCACAGGTGAGGGGTTAGCACTGCAGCAGAGTTGGGACAGACACACTTCTCCTCCCCGTTTGGTTGGGAAGCTGTAAAACCAAAGAAGGTCTGGGTTATCTGAGGTGTTGATAAGGCTAACCATCAAAGTTTAGATTTGGTAGTGGAGAAAAGGGTGCAAAGATATCTAATCCCAATAAAGAAGCAAGGGAGTTAAGGAGAAAATCTGTAACATCGCATCCATGGGGCAAAGCTGAGGGGAACCAGCAGTTTCACCTGCAGTTCAACAAACCGAGCTTTCTGCATTGCTCCTGACACAATGTGCATTCTCAACAGTTAGTCAAACAAATACTCACTGAAAAGAAACACTAACTTAGAGCTTAGAGACGTGGAATGGTCAGACAAAAGCAAATCCCTGAGTTGGAAAGTGATTGAAAGAGAACATCCTGTAGTTACCCACAATGACTTTATTTTTTTAACCCAGTTGTTTTATTTTTTTCTTCTTTCTAATCTTTGTATCATGAATTTAGCTATATCATTCAAACTGTCACTCATCTCAATTGCCATGCCAATGATTCTAAGGAAAATCATGGCTTTAACCTATCTATTAAGTTTCAGGGAATAAATTACAGATGGAATTATTTTTGCTTTCACTTTTAATTTGCTTTATTATAGTCTTACTTCGATTGCTATACAAGGATTTACTGTACACAAAGTACATTTTCAGATACCAGAAATAAAATGTAAACTGAGCATGTAAGATATATTGATGTGATGTTTCTATGAAAATTGTTTTAAAAATCTAGCTTCATGGCTCGGCACCTGTGGCTCAAGCGGCTAAGGCGCCAGTCACATACACCCAAGGTGGCGGGTTCGAATCCAGCCCAGGCCCGCCAAACAACAATGATGGCTGCAACCAAAAAAATAACCAGGCATTGTGGCGGGTGCCTGTGGTCCCAGCTACTTGGGAGGTGGAGGCAGGAGACTCACTTGAGCCCAGGAGTTGGAGGTTGGTGTGAACTGTGAGACCACGGCACTCTACCCAGGGGGACAGCTTGAGGCTCTATCTCAAAAAAAAAAAAATCTAGCTTCATAATTACCCACAATTAATGGTTTATTGCTCATCTTTTTCTAAAGTTGGCTTTTAAAGTTTTATGATAATTAAATATTTAAAGAAGAGATAACAGAATTGCTTATGAAATATAAATGCTACTGAGTAAAAATTTTAGCTTCATATTGTATGAAATAACATTTAAAGTTCAGGTACATTACATGAAACTGAGAAATCCTACTTTAAATATTTGCAACAGATCTTTTTAACTTTATATGATACTTATGATCCCTCATAAATAACAAATTCTCCCAAAACTTATTTCTCTATCTACTATGAATGATACAATGGTGCAAACATTACAAGTCCTATGTTCCATAGGAAGTCTTATGTAGTTTTCTTAAAGCTTCCACTAATATTACTAATTTTACCTGTCTAATTCCTTTCTTAGACAAGTTAAGCACCCACTCTGCGATTATCTAACCTGAATAGGATAAATTTCAGTGCAACACTAGTTCACTTAGGTCAGAAATAACTACATTCCAATTATTTGACTTCTTGCAAACTAATTACAATTTCACCATCCATTAAAAATAATACGTAGTATTAATATCTTATACTTGCAAAGAGGAGAATTTTAGAGGGCAAACTTCTTAGGGACAGTGATCCCATCTGCCTTTTTACTCTTTGCTCATTTGATATTATTTCAAAATATACTCAATATACCTTACCTTCTGCCTTTATAATTAGATATTCCAACATTAAATTTGAGTATTCACATGATTTTTAGGTCATGTACAAGCTAGACAAAAGAAATTATTTGGCAAAAAGATGCTTCCAAAGATAGTTTATTACAAAATAAATCATTAGAAAAATTTATAAAATACTGCCAAATATAAAGAATTAAATGAAATTGTTGATACCATCACTCAAGAGATAACTTAAAAATAACTTTTTATTCTATGTATATATTTAATGAACATCATACTATAGCAATTTTATATCCTACTTTATTAAATAAAGACATTGGAATAATTTTTCCCATAATCATAAATATTCTTTTAAAAACATGATTTTTAAAGCCTACATATTTCTTCATTTATTTTACTGCCACAACTAGACATTTAATTCTGATTTTTAGTTATTACAAGTAACACATAAAAGCACCTTTGATTGTATTTGTCAGTGTTTCCTTAGGCTTTCGGACTCAGAAAGTGTTTAGAATAGGTTCTTTACCTTAAAATAATGAATGCTGTGTTTGCAATACCAAGTCCTCGGGTTTCTATCATCTGTTACATATGGACCAATCTACACAGATGACATGATAGGCACCATGGTCATATCAGAAAATGAAATCATCTGAATAATAATTTAACAAGCTTTTCTTTTTTATATATTCACAAAGATGATCTTGTATTAGGCTACAAAAGAGCATTACAAAACAGTCCCCAAACAGAAAACATAGAGGCCAGATTATCTGACAGATCTGAACAACCAATTTCTATACATGCAAATATTTTAAGACAAACTTCCAAAAACCATATAGGTTAAAGAAAAAAAAATCAGAAAGGAAATCACTGACAGTTTAAAAATGAGTGATATGTGCACTATTTACTAAAACTCATGTACTACTGGAAAAGTACTATCTCATGAAAAAAGCGACATAAAACATAAATATTAGTAAGAAAGACACAAAACTGTCTTTGCAGATTTTTTAACTGTTCACATGAAGATCCAAGAGAACCACTAGCAAAACAGTAGATCTATAAGGAGGTGAAATACAAAATCAAACCCAGAAATTATTAGCTCTTAAATACACCAGCAATAATCAATTACAAAAACTTAAATGGAAATTAATCCTATTCAAATAATAATGTAGAATGCCTGATGTGCAAGACTATTACGAAAAAAATTATAAAACTTTACTGAAGGATATAAAGTAATTAAAGAAAAGACATATCTTGTCCTTGTATGGGAACACTTGGCAAGAGAATATAATGATATTATTTCCCCTCAAATTAACTTATACATTTAATGCAATCCCTAACAAAATTTCAAATGAAATTTACGAGGAATTTAAGAGGCTGATTCAAAAAAGTAAAGCAAATGAATACAAGATAGTTAGTTAAGAAAATCCTAAAAAAAAACCAGTCTTGCCCCAGCAGAAATTTAAAAAAAAAAAAGAGAGAAGATACAGCAATTAAAACAGCATAATACCGGTGCAGGAATTGATGACTGGATTAAAAAAACAGAACACGCACTCCAGAGGCAGTTCAATAAATACAAAAGGAATTCCAAATATGAGAAAGATGATATTCCAAATGATGGCAAAAGGATTAATTACACAACAAAAGATGTTGAAATAATTGGCTATTTGAAAAAGACACAAAATGCAAAATAATTTGTATAAATCTATTTTTCATACAAGTCTCCTTCTCTCTCCCTCTCTCTCTCATGCACACACACACAAATCCCAGAGTAATTTAAGACCTGAACCTCAAATAAGCAGGACTAACTACATAATTTGTACAGCCCAGTATATAATGAAAATGAAGACTTTTAAGAAAGCAACATCAGAGAATTAAACAAAGTGAGGATGAAGACAGAGGTGCTTCTGAGCACAAGGAAAGACTACTTAGACTGTATCTAAATTTAAAATTTCTGCCTGACAAAACACAGCATGAACAAAGTTGAAAGACAAGCCAGGAAGGAAACATTTACAACCAATATGAGACAGAAGATTAATATCCAAAATGTATAAGGAATGTCTACTCATCAATAAGAAAAAGATAGACAACCCAATATTTAAAAATAAATAAAGGCTATCCAAGGATAATTTGTGAAGAGGAAATAAGTGCCATTAAACAACCTAATGAATACTCATATAAATCAAAATGAGATCTATTTTAACCACAGATAAAGTTTGATGTTATCAAGCATTGGCAAGTGTACGGAGAAATTGGTGGGAAAGTACACTAGCACCTTTGAGCAGACAACTTAGGAGTAGAGAAATGGAAAATGGGTACGCCTAGCAATTCTTTCTCTTGTTTTCTATTTCAGAGCTTTCCACATGCCTGTTCACTGGAGTCATGTACTGGAATCTTTCTGCTGAACTGTTCATAATAGCAAAACCAGGAAAAAACCTAAATGATCATCAGTAGGGGAATGGTAAAAAATATATATTACTTGGCATACAACATTAACAAATGTTCTGTAGCAGTTATAAAGAATGGTGTAGACTCCTAAATACAGATAAGAAAAACTCTCCAAGAAAGTTTTTAAGGAGAAAAAAGGAAGTTGCAGAAAAATAAACATGTATGCTACTATTGTACTGTTGGATTTTTTAAAAAGAAACTACACATCCAAACTATATATAGTAGCACCTGTGTAAGGCGACACCAGGGACTGTAACAAACTAGTCAATACATGGAGGTGGTCAACATAAGGAACTAGGCATGATACACATAGGTAGTGCATGTCTGGTCTATAAAAATTATGTCAGGTCTGTGTAGGGAGGTGGTCAACTATGGAGGTTCTACTGTGCTTAGAAAAAGATTTAGGAGACTTAGGACAATATCCACCGAATATATTAATAGTACTATCCTCCAAAGGATGACTTTTCACAAATTATTTGTATAATTAAAAATAACTTCTAATATGTATAAGGATAAACAATGCCTATTTTGGAAATGGATTTTTCTCTAAGTCTCCTCTTAGAAAGTACTAAACAGTATCAACTCTCCTATGACGAAGATGCTCCTCACATCTCAGAAAGGAAACCTGAATTTTCTTGAGACCTCTAGGGAAGTCTTTGCAGCCTACTTATTATTTCTCGTTTCCCTTTCATGCAAGCAGAATTAATGATATCACATAGCCAAATACACTACTCAATAGTTGCATCTCCTGAACTTCCTTTTATTGTTTATGGCAAACTATGGTATTACAGTTGGCCTGGAGACACCAGATAGCAAAGTCATCTCTAAATCAAAGAACAGAGGTAATTTATTTACTTTCAAGAAATACAGCAGATTTTTCCAAATCATCCTTTAATGTTAAAAGATTTTTTTCTTAATTTTTAATTACTATACATAATAGTTGTATATATTTATGGTGTACAAGTAATGTTGACACAAGCATACAATGTGTAATACTCAAATCAGGTTAATTAGAGTATCTATCCCACTTTAAGCATGTATTATTCTGCTGTGTTATGAACATTCTAATTCTCCCCTTTTAGTTATTTTTAAGTATACTATAACTTATTGATGATTATAGTGACTTTGTTGTGCTAATCATCTATTTTTGTGCCTATTAATCATCTCTACTTTATCCCACTTCCCCATACCTTTCTCAGCCTCTGATTACCATCATTCTGCTCTCTATCTCCATGAGATCAATTAATTTTTAGTTCCTACATAATGGGTGAGAACATGCAAAATGTCTTTCTGTGTTTTCAGTTCTATCCATATTGTTGCAAATGACAGGATTTCATTCTTTTTATGGCTAAATAATATTCCATGGTGTATAAGTACCACATTTTCTTTATCCCTTTATTCACTGATGGACACCTAGCTTGATTCCAAATCTTGGTTACTTTAAGTAGTGCTGCAATAAATACGGGAGTGCTGATATCTTTTCAATATATTGATTTCCCTTCTTTTGGATATGTACATAGCAGTGGGATCGCTGGGTCATATGGTAACTCTATTTTTAAGTTTTTTTGAGGAACTTCCATAATGTTCTCCAAAGAAGTTGCACTAATTTACATTCCTCCTGACAGTGTACAAGGGTTTCTCTTTCTCTACATACTGGCCAGCATTCGTTATTGCCTGTCTTTTAGATAAAAGCCATTTTAACTAGAGAGATTATTGTAGTTTTGATATGCATTTCTCCAATGACTAATGATGTCATTATATCATTATACCTGCTGGCCATTGCCAACAGAGACAGGGTCTGTCTGAGAGAAGTGGTATCATCATAGCTTACTGCAACCTCAAACTCTTGGGCTCAAGAGATCTTCCTGCCTCACCTTTTAGAGTAGCTGGGCCTGCACAAGTACATGCCACCACATCCACTTAATTTTTTCTATTTTTTATATAGATGGGGTCTCACTATGTTACTTAGGCTGGTCTTGAACTCCTGGCCTCAAGAGATCCTCCCACCTTGGCCTCCCAGAGTGCTAGGATTATAGGCATAAGCCATTGCACCTGACCTATTCAGAATTTTAGCCCATTATTTAATCAGGTTATTTTTTCCTATTGAGTTGTTCAAGCTCCTTATATATTATAGTTATAAATCCCTTGTCAGATGGCTAGTTTGCAAATATTTTCTCCCATTCTGTAGGCTGTCTCTTCACTTTGTTGATTGCTTCCTTTGCTGTGCCATCTTTTCAGCTTCATGTGGTCCCATCTGTCCATTTTTGCTTTGGTTGCCTCAATACTTTTTGAGGTATTACTCAATAAATCATTGGCTAGATTATCCAATGTCTTGAAATGTCTCCCCAAAGTTTGGTTTTAGTAGTTTCGTAATTTCAAGTCATTAAGGTTTTAAACAAAAATGTTCAGTATATTTAAAGTCTGAGATTTTCTCTTCAGGATATAAGTACAAAGATATTTTCAAATTTCAGGAATAGGTTTTCACATGAAAAGAGCTTCAAAGAGATGTTCAGAATTTTCCTCAGTAGATAGTAAATTCACTTACTCATTATACACTATATTTATCTGCCTCACTTAATATGCTATGTACCTCTAAAGTCTATTCCATTTAATTAGATGAAATTAGTGAATGAATACTAACAAAATACTTTTTTAAAGTAACTGTTTTATTGAGATATGAATAATCTAAAATACAATTCCTCTATTTGAAGTGTATATAAATTCAATGACTTTTCATGGAGTTCTAAATTCATCACCATTATCATCTTTAGAACATTCTATTCTTATCACACTAAAAACAAATCCCACCCTCATTAGCAGTTATTCCCCTGGCAGTTATTCCCAACCCCAACCCTAGGCTTGCCCCCATAATCCCCAAACCACTAATCTATTTTCTATCTCCAGGTATTTTTCCTATTCTGAACATTTCATATAAATAAACATATGGCCTTTTGTGTCTGTTAGTATAATGTTTTCCAGGTTCATCCATGGTGTGACATATATTAGGACATTTGTTTTTATTGCCAAGCAACATTCCACGATATAGATATGCCACATTTCATTTTTCCACTGATCAGCTGATGATTACTTGAGCTGTTTTTACTTTTAGGATATTATGAATACTGTTGCTATGAACATTCCTGCATACGTTGAAAAGCTTTTTAAGAAAAATTGAAGAATTTTATGTAAATAGGGCTAGGTGATTTAGAAAGGACAATTAAAATCCATGTTTTTCTCTATTTATCCTTAACAAAAATCCTTAATGACTCAAATGACCTATTTTATAAAAATATAATAAAACAGAAATGATTATTCATATCATACTAACTACAATTAATTTCCAAGTTAACTTCTTAAATGCAAAATTTTAGAAATGCGTTTTTGTAACTGGAGAAACAATCTTGACCAGCCATTAAATTTTTGACTAGAATTTCTGAAGAGATAATAGGGGGAAGGGAAGAATTACAATCCTACCAATCACTGGGGTAATCACGAATGTTTTGGTGGTGAAGCTACTCTGTACTCCGATTTGGAGTAAATTATATAATTATTTGGAATACAATGACAACTGGAGACAAGGCTAGTGAAAAGCACAGAATATTCTGTTTCTAAAACACTTCTACTCCATGGATGTAATGAAATGCCCTTCAAAAGAGCAAAAGTACCAAACAGGCAGGATTTGTCCATCCAAAAGCTTTGTAGATGGGCCTTTCCTTCTGACAGTCACAATACAATCATTAGTTCTCCAGTCCCGTTTACTGAATGTTGGTCTAGAGACAATAGCACCATCCCTTCTCCTGAGGGGCTCAAATGGTCGAATCCCACAATTGTAAGAGTTTAGGAAAATCTTTATTTATTTATTTTTAGCAGTTATTCAACGATTCATGAGAATAAACTTTTAATTTTGTATTCATTCACTCTTCTTATATGGGAAAATTAATATAAAAGAAAGGCCCTTATTATTATCTGATTAAAAGGCTGATGAAAAAGAACTATTAATCATTTAAAAATATTATAATAAGAAATTTGGAGTACACTGTTTGATGGGAATCAAAACTTCTACGAACTTTCTGATTAGCCGCATAGAGTAATTCCAGAATCAAAGGGATGAAGCCACACAGTATTCCAGTATTCCACTACACAAGCAGGATGTAAAGCCAAATGAAGACAAAAAGAAGTCAGTGAGAGTTTTAACGAAGGAGTCCACCACTACGTCATATTCCAAAAGCTTCTACATAGGTCAACTGTTTGCAACCTCAAATTTATTCTTCCACAAAAACTATATTGCAAATAGTTCTTAAAATTTCATAAATGCCTATTTAACCCATAATGTAGCTGAAATGCTATACATAGACAACTGAAAATCACTGTTAAAATACTAGCAAATAAACCAAACATAAAATGATCTAAATTTAATAAAAAGTAATTTTTTAAATATTTATTTTTATCCTCCTACTCAATCTAGCACAGGCAGGAGACAGTGCTCCCAAAGGAGAGACAGGCTAGACACCTCTCCTGAGGGGAGTCTTCAGTGTCCACTGGACACAGTCACGACCTGGGGAAGCCACTGCACAAAAGGTGGGCTCTCTGTTTCTCATCTTCCCCTTCTCCTCTACACAAATCCTGCCACTTTCCAATATTCAATGGAAATACTCATATTTCACTGGGAGCAGTAGCTCATGCCTTGTAATCCTAGCACTCTGGGAGGCCAAGGGTGACAAAGTGAGACTCTTGAGTCAAAAATAAATAAATTAATTAATATAAATAAATCCTCATATTTATTACGACAAAGGTCGTATCAATCTGAAAGGATCTTGATATAGACAAGAGTCCTGCTATTCTTAGAAGTCCACAGTGTCTCTCTGGCTAGACACCATTCTTGCTGTAATAGTTACCTGTTAGCTAACAAAGGGATTGCAGAAGGGTGGAAGAGAGAAAAGGAATGAAACTCATGGGGTGACTAGAGAAGCACTCTAAGAGAAAAAGAAAAAAGGTAAAGGTAGAAAGGATATGCAGCAAGACTTGGAGGAGACAAAGGGAAGTGATGGGCAAACAGTCTGGGTCAGAAAGGTCCCTACTCCATTTTTAAAAGTGGAAGCATAACCTTGGGGGTCTACAAATTTGCTTTGGATGGGGAAAGAAAAGGGAATGGGATGACCACTCTATGACCTCTGGTGATGTTATTATCCATATATGTTCACTAGCTGTTCATTGAGCACCTCTTACATGGAGGGTCCCATGGGCAGAAGGGGTATGAGGGATTTTTTCTGCTCAAGGAATTTATAGTCTATGGGTAAGGGGAGAGATAACACATGAAGTGTAGTAAATCCAGAATCTATGAAGAGCCATGAGAGACAGTGCTGCAGGAGCACAAAGAACAGGCAGGAGAGAAAAAGAGCCAAAATGAGATTCATTCAAAAAATGTTTATGGAGGGCCTAATACATGCCACGTAGTATTCTAGGTACAGTGAACAAAGCAGACAAAAACTGCACCCTTGTGGGGTACTTATCATGAAAACCAACACAATTCTTTTAAAAGGTAAGTAAAATACATGGCACACAGATAACATAGAGAAAAATTAAGCACGAAAGAGAAAGTGGTGTGTGTGTGTGTAATTTTAAAGAGGATGATGGGATAAAGCCTCACAGCCAAGATGAATTTTGAGTAAAGACCTGAAGCAGGTAAGACTGAGAACTGTGGCAATCTAGAGGAAGAATGTTCCAGGCAGAGGGCAATTGGTAAGCACAGAGCAGAAAGCCTGGTACAGGAACAAGGAGGCAGGGGTGTATGAGCAGACTGAGACAGGAGAATAGATAGAGAAGAAGTGGAGGTAACAAGTAGCGTGATCATGTAATGGACACAGTATGGATGTAATAGATGTTATAACTTGTGATTCTACATGAGCTGGGCTCCAGGAAAAAGTAACATGACCTGACATATCATACTCCCTGGCTGCTATAATCATCCAGGTTAGAGATGATGTTGGCTTGAACCAGTGATAGCAGTGGAAGATGGTGAAAAGCAGTCAGATGTATTTTGAAGGAGCAGCTGAGATTTTCTAATAAACTGAACATACGGTTCAGGAGGAAAAAGTTGTATTAATTTGTTCAGGCTATTGAAACAAATACTACAGACTAGGGGCTTATCAGACAAATATTTTTTAAAAATAAATCTTATTGGGTATATTTAAAGTATACAGCATGATGTTACAAGATACATATATCCTACATAGTAAAATGGTTACTACAGTGGAACAAATTAACATAACACACACCTACCCCACCTACCCCCATGGTAGAGCAGCTATAATCTATTCATTTAGTAAAAATCCTGAGTAAAATACGCTACTATTAACTTTAGTTCTCAAAAAAATACCATTTATTTTCCCACACTGCTAGAGGCTCAAAGTCCAGGAACAAGGGGGGGTTGTTTCTTCTCAGATTCCTCTGCTTGGCTTGTAGATGGCCATCTTCTCACTAAGTCATCATATGGTTGTTTTCTTCCTGTGCTCTTTTTTTTTTTAAATTTTTTTTAATTGAATGGTAACTGTGTACATTAATGCACTTCTGGGATACACTGTGGTGTTTTCACACACAATCCAAAATACTTCCATCAAACTGGTTAACATAGCCTTCATATCATTTTCTTAGTTATTGTGTTAAAACGTTCATATTCTACTCTTAGAAAGATTCACTGGTACCCTTTTAAGATGAACCACAGAAGTGATCCCTCCAATCCCCCTCCCTCCACCCGTTCCCCCCTTCTCTCTCCCTCCCCCCTCCCCACATTCTTAGGCTATTATTAGGTTATAGCTTTCATATAAATGGTTTAAATCAATTTCATACTAGGGGTGTGTACACTGAATACTTTTTCCTCCATTCCTGTGATATTCTGCTAAGAAGAACATTTTTAGCTCCATCCATGTGAACATGAAGGATGTAAAGTCTCCATCTTTCTTTATGGCTGCATAGTATTCCATGGTATACATATATCACAGTTTGTTGATCCATTC
>CAUYQV010167314.1:0-15786 GCA_963574575.1 Galagoides demidoff | reverse complement strand
GCCGATTGAGCCACAGGCGCCGAGCCCCTAACTTGGTATGTTTTACATGAAAGAAATATAATGAAACTGAGCTGAATTCCATTGAATTAAATTAGCTAGTTATTATTAGAACTTGAATAGTAAAAATAAAAATATGAGATAAGAAGACTTTAAAATTTTCAAAGCAATACCATGCAGTAAAATCTGGTGGATTTAACTAAACTTAATATATATTTGATACTAATATGTGAAAGATGTTCTGCTAAGCCATCAGATGTAGTTATTTCTCAAATTATCAGGACTAGACTTTTTAATTTCTAATTTATTGCAGAGTGATTTATTTTTTACAATACAATAAAACTCAATCAGTAGAACCATAAAATTAAAAACCCAAATTACATGAAATGCCAAGTCTAAAGTCTGTAATTTAATACAACAGACATAAAGTTTCATTTCTGTAAGTATAATGAAAACATTACCTGGGCACAGTGGCTCACACTGATACAGGACAGGTGGTGCCCGGAATAACTGAGCTGAGGTGGAGGACCTGCTGCTTTAGCTCTGGTGTGTTGGTGCAGTGGCAGTGGGCAGCGGAGCCAGCAGCCTGGAGGGTGGTGGGTAGGAGGGCAGGAGCCTCCAGTAATGAGAGGGGCCAGACAACTGCTGCCAAGACACTGGTACCTTAGATCTCACTCCCCTTGCACTTCTGGCTGGGGAAGCCCACCTTTTCTAGGCCTGGTCAATTTCATGTAAGTTTCCTAGGCCTGAATGAAAGGCATTGTAGGCATTCACTAACTAAAACTCTTGGGTTCTAGTGCTTCTCTAGCCTCAGCCTCCCAGGTAACTGGAACTAATACCGGAGCTTTTGCTCTTCAGTAGGTTCTTGGTCTCAGTGACTTGAAGAATGAATCCACAGACCACAGATCAGTGGTAAGACAGGATTTATTTTACAGAAAAGAATACAAAAACACCAAAGCTCCTGGAAGAGAGAAACGACCCAAGTAAGGGGGTGGAAAGTGCTCCATGTTGCTAAATGTAACAGCTGAGTTCAGGCTAAATGATCCCATGTGACTATGATGCAGGACAGGTGGCACCACGACCTGCCACCTTAGCCCTGGCAGTGTTGGTGCTACCACAGCTGGAGGAACCAGCTTACTGGACAGGCTGGACACTGTGGGGAGACACTGGTGCCTTGCTGTCCCCTCCCCATGTACTTCTGACTGGTCAGTTTCATGGATGGAGCCTTGGCCTCTCCTCATGTGAATTTCCAGGGCCTGAGAGTTCTGGCACCTTGCTGCTGATTGGACAACTGGCTGTAACTGATGAAGACCCAAAGTCAAGTTGAGTTCTGGCAAAACAAACCCCCTGTGACTATATAAATACCTAAGCAAAGAGCCTGAGGACAGGAGCAGTAGAGTTTGTTCTCCTCCTGGGGTCTCTCTGTCAGGAGCTTTGGGATTTTTGGTAAGTTTTGTTTCTGTGAATAAACCCTGTCTTACCACTGATCCTGTGGCCTGTGGATTCATTCTTCGAATTGCCAATACCAAGGATCTGAAACACTGGTATCAGACTTGGCGAGCCAGCCTGGAGAGAAGATGAAGTTCTGGTATCAACTATATATACCCCTGGACAGACAGAAGGAGAGAGAGGTTTTTCCCCCTGACTTGGGTTTTTACTCTCTGCCAGGAGCTTTGGTTTTTGTATTCTTTTCTTTTCAGTAAATAAATTCTGTTTTACCACTGATCTGTGGTCCATGGATTCATTCTTCCAATTCACCGAGACCAAGAACCCACCAAAGACAAAATTGCATCAATGCCTGTTATCCCAGCACCTGGGAGGCTGAAGCAGGTGGATTGCCTGAGCTCATGAGTTGAGATCAACCAGACCAAGAGCGACACCCAGTCTCTAAAAAATAGCTGGGTGCTATGGCAGGTGCCAGTAGTACTAATACAGGATGGGTGGCACCCCAGCTAGCTCTGTGGAGCTGAGGGGAGGACCTACTGC
Source organism: Galagoides demidoff (assembly GCA_963574575.1). Taxonomy (NCBI): domain Eukaryota; kingdom Metazoa; phylum Chordata; class Mammalia; order Primates; family Galagidae; genus Galagoides; species Galagoides demidoff. Next base: position 13,803 of record CAUYQV010167314.1, on the reverse strand, counting down.
CTCCATCCTGGTGGTGTTGGTGTGGTGGCAGCCAGCAGAGGAACCTACAGCTGGATGGTGGGGTAGGGGGTCACAGGAGGTTCCAATAGCCAGGGGGCCAGACAACTGCTACGGAGACACCAGTGCCTTAGTGTCTCCCTTCCCTTGCATTTATAGCTGAGCAGGGAACCCCCAATTTCCCAAGCGGGGCCAATTTCATGCAAGTTTCCCGGGCCTGTATCCACTCATCAATGTACTCATTCATCTTGCCCCAGAGGAAAGCACTATGTCCATTCGTTTGTTACCAAGTCCTGGCTTTATGTAACTACAAAGGACCCATGCCACTGATATATACCCCTAGACAAAGAACGGAGAGAGAGAGTGAGTCCTTCCCCCACCCCTTATTTGGATTGTTTCTCTCTGCCAGGAGCGTTGGTGTTTTTGTATTCTTTTCTTTAAAATAAATTCTGTCTTGTCACTGATCTGTGGTCCACACATTCATTCTTCGAAGCACTGAGACCAAGAAACTACAGAAGAGCAAAAATTCTGGTATCAGTACCAGCTACCTGGGTGGCTGAGGCCAGAGAATCACTTGAATCCAAGAGTTTTAGGTTGCTGTGAGCTAAGATGCCATGGTACTCTGCCATGGAAGACCAAGTGAAACTCTGTTTAGAAAACAAACAAACAAAAAAGGAGTATTATCTAGACAAATACAAGAGAATTATAAAATTGTGCCTATTGTGTGCTGAAAGCCTGTGTATTTGTCATTAACATAGTTGAATTCACATCGTAACTTTTTTTTATTCCACAAATGCAACTGAATAAGATATGAATGATAGAGCAATTCTTAAATAAATATTTAAATAAGACAATTTGAATAAATACTACTTATATCAATATTTAAAGTTTTTCATGTATCAAATGAAATTTTTTTGTTGCTATTGTTAATTTATTAATCTAAATTGGAATAACAGCAGTGCTGCACACCCCACAAATATATGTTAATACATAGGTTAGTCATTTTATTTTAATGAAAAAGTAGAGAAGCCAGTCTCATGGAAATACTGTTGCAAGGACTTTAAAAGATTTTAATGCAATACCATTAACTTCAGAATGTTAGGTTTCATTTTTTGCCAAAATGAAGTAAATGTCAGGATTCATTTTCAATCCTTAATTAGTAGCCAGTTCAGTCATTTAATTTTTAATATTACAATTTAATTTCAAATCAACTTTTGATGAAAGAGATAGATTCAAGATCCTTTCATCTCCTTTGTATGGCTCTGCTTACTTCTTCCTCTTTGTAAAAATCCCATTATTACAAAATGAAATACAGACAGGAAAACTCACAAGATAAATCGACAGCTTAGAGAATTGTTGTAAGGCAAATAACAAGCTGTTCGTAAAACATGGACAACCACCCTAGAAGACCTCCATGATGAACATCGATTTCCAAAGCAACTATAATCCTCTTCAAAGAATAATTTTTTGTTTTGTTATACAAATGTGCATTCCTAGACAATATAGCTTAATCTTGACCATTAAAAAATTGTTATCTTTATTAATTTGTATTCAATGTATCCCTTATCTATTTATTTCTTTAGCTTATGATGTATTTCTTGAAGGATCTTGGTGTTTGAGCTTATAGATTTTGAGAATTTTCTACAACCTAGATTTTGTTGGCTATACCCTCAAGGTATATTTCAACATGATTCTTTATCCATTGTAGTTCCAGGGGTGTGATTAAACTCAGTTTCTATCCTTTTCCCAAAACAAAGTGTTATGTTGGACAAGACTATAGGAGAGAGAAAATGTCGGTCCCCCCTCTCCTTGTAATGTTACCATTACAAACATTTATAGTGTTGAGGCTTACTGTCTAGATTTGTAATGTCTAGATTTTGGAAAAGCTTGTACAATGGTGTAATAATTCCACCATTTCTTTTCTAATAATTATAATTTTTTATGAAAAGGCATTTTTATTTGTTTACCTATTAATGCAATTTATAAAGAAAGAGAAGTTAGATATTCAAGTCTTTCTGTTTATTCCTCAGTTTTCAAGGTGATAAATTATTGACTATTTTCTGAAACTGATTATTTCACTAGAATAGGCTCATAGATTTTAACATATGTGATGACTAGTGGTGCCTCTCAAAGGAGTAGGGCGCTGGCCCCATATGCTGGAGGTGGCAGGTTCAAACCCAGCCCTGGCCAAAAACTGCAAAAACATAAAAAAAGGAAAGAAAACATGTGATGAGTAACAATCTATTGCATTTGTTGTCATTGTTAAAGTGTACATTATACTTTTTGTGTTTTTTTTTTTTTTTTGACCAGTGGAAGTTTCTAGGTTAGGTTCTGCCTATTTCCAATGAAGCCAGCAATTTTCGACAGTCACTAGCTTCCTCATTGTCTGGCAATTCAACATATTATTGGATCGTCTTCTATGTTTCCTGTCCTAGACGTGGAATTCACCGTTTCTCTAAGAGTTTTATATATTTAAGTGAAAAATGGTATTTTAACATCTCTAGATGGTAGTCTTTTATTACTTAAGGGCTATATCTAAGCTATTTACATGTCAGAAATTTTAAAAATTATTTATCTATCAAATTTAATAATTTTATAATGCTAGTTTACATTTACTTTTGTTAATGGATTTATAAAATATTTGTTATTTTTTATTTGGCTTGTTTTACTCAGAATATTGTTTTTGGAATTTTTCTGTTTTCTGCATTATTATTAATTTATTTTTATTGGGGATTAGGAATTTTCATAGCCACACTATAGTTTATGGTGTATCTATTTATCTGATGCTGGATAGTTGTGTTAAACTTTTGGTTATTACAAACAAAGCTGACATAAATATATATGTATAAGCTTTTGCATGAGTATATGCCTTCCTTCATTTCTTAGAAGCAGAATGGCTGGATACATGGTAGACATATGTTTAACTTGATAAGAAACTGCCAAAATGTGTTCCAAAGCACGTGTATTACTTTACATTCATATCAGCCATGTATGAAAAATATGAGCTATTCCACATCCTCATCCACACTTCCTTTTGCCAGCCTTTAAAATTTTAGTATTTCAATTGATTATTTTTCACTTATGTCTCAGCAGCTGGATATAATATTTATAGTCTTAGAAACCTAAAATGCTACTCCAGAAGATTCCCTCAAAGCACTATTGTTTATTTCACAACAAATGCCTTTCTTTTTTTAAATTTAAGATTGTTAATGCATATATATATTACGTTTTTGTTACATAGTTTAGTTTTGTGAAGTTAAAGTCAGAGTTATAGGTGTGTCCTTGTCCAAAAAAGTGTGCTTTTTATTTTGTTTCTTTATGCTTTATGCATCTGACAAATTGTAGTGGTTTCATTGCTACATTAGGCAGTATATTACTGTAAATAACATACCACTGGTTTATCACTTTATCATAAAATATGAGTACAAAACTCAGTATTAAAGAAACATAATTCTGAGTTAAAGTAGTTGTGAAGGTTATGGGGGGGGCCGTCTTATCTTGTGAATCACGTCCATTCTCATCATTCAGTATACTACAATTGTTGATTTCAACACGTGTGTCTTTTCATAATTACAACAAATTCATTTAAGCTTCTTTTACCATGTCTAAATTAGGGCTGAACATAAATACATAAATTTTACATTATTAATTTATATGATAATTATTAAACTACAAATTTTAAAATAGGTTTGAAGTGCAGGGTGAGATGGCTCAAGCATGTGATCCTAGCACTCTGAGAGACCAAAGTGGGTGGAGTGCCTAGTTTACAGGTTTGAGACCAGCATGAGCCAGAGCAAGACCTTGTCTCTAAAAACTAACTGGGCATTATGGCAGGCACCTGCAGTCCCAGTTTCTTGGGAGACTGAGGCAGGAGAACCACTTGAGCCTAAGAGTTTGAGGTTGCTGTGAGCTATAATGCCACGGCACTCTACTGAGGGTGACAAAGTGAGACTCTGTCTTTAAAAAAAATAAAATAAAATACAATGGGTTTGAATAAAAATAGGAATTATTGTAAAAAGAATGTGCTACAAAAATGAATAAAGCTTAGAATATTTTAATTTTTGATTACAGTTGAGAAGATTTAAGTTGTAACATTGACACGTTGTGCATCACAGGGACACGTACCACACAAGTTCATCAGCACTCAAACTAGTCTATATCCTATAGACCGCTATAACAAGCTTGGATATATCAGAAAAGTTAAATTGTTATGGAAGTGTTAAGCGTCCCAATTTTTATACTTACCTCATCATGGGCCATGAATAATCCTTTGCACAGCAGTATCAGTTTGCAAAGAACATTTTGATTAGGTATGCTACAGGGATACAATAATTGCTCCTGAGCATAATATACAACAGGAAACATAACATAATTGTATACAATATGGATACACAATTCTTTATGACAGAAGACAAAGGTTTTAACTTGAAAGATAGAAATTTACCCCCTTTTCATGGATGCATGAAGACTTCCTGATCTAAATTGCTCTTAATTTGAGGCTGAGAAAAGAAGAAGTAAATTTTAACATGTGTGATTTCTACAGATGAAAATGGAAATGAACTTCCATCCAGACTGGTAGCATATACTCAGCGCTCAGAAACAGCATTGTGATGAAGACTTCATTTTACTAAGTTTTACTTAAATAACGAGTTATTTAATTGTGTGAAATAACTTATTAGTTAAGTGTATGCATTTAAGTATATTCAAATGTACTTGTCAGTATGAATGGATAGAAGAAGAAAAATAAAAATAGAGTGTGAAAGCAATTTAATACTATTCCCTCTTATTCCCTCATTTCCTCTTTTAGACTCTATTTGGTATCTCAAGGTGATGTAGAAAGTCATAGAATGCTCAAATAATATCTTAGTCCTGCCACTGGCCAAATCTACAGCAATTAAAATATCAAGGAGATTAGAAATACTCATATGCCATGTATGTCAACAGAATTAAGTAGGCTTCATGGGTAAGGGGACCTTTACCTGAGCAGGGAAAACAAAGAGTTCAACAAAAGTGATTTCAGCAGGTAAAGAAAGTCAGAGTATATTTACATTTATACGGTAGAGGTGGCACCCAGGAATGTCATTGCAATCATGAATCTTCTGTATCTCACCATATGACCTTGTTAGAGGGCTGTGCACAAAAGGGCCTCTGATTTCCTCTTGAGCAAGTGATGAGGGGGGAAGAAGTGGAGTAAAACAGAGAAGAGGGACCAGGATTGGATTCAGAGCATCTTAGTGGTGGTATATGACCATGTCATCACGCTGTATTGGTAATACAGACCACTGTAGTATATAACATGTTAGGGTGCAGGAAACATGAGGTAGTGATCATTGAGGATAATTTGGAAGCTGGCTATTATACCAGGGCAGATGGTCCCCATTCTCTGTGGCCAAGAATGCAGGACAATGCCATATCCCATTTGAAATACATTTGGAAGCTGTTGAAATAATTCCTAGCATGAGGAGAACTATTGCTAAGTGAAAAAAAAAGGCTAAGCAGACATCTGCACCCAAACACACAATGTCTACTACCAGATGAGAATATTCTAAAGCCTATTTTTTCCGTGTCATCATTTTATTCCTTTTTCTGCTTCTCCTTTGAGATCAAACAATTGAAAACTGTTTGACTCAAATGTAATATTGCATATTCAAAACATGCACTCAGCGTTTTTCATACATTTATATTGATATTGGCATTTGTGATTTTAGTGTCTAATAGAAGATACATTTAGTTCCACATCAATTAATGAAATGATAGAAAACAAACTTATGTTGTAATAAGTTATAATTACACCTCCAGCCCCATAAACACTATTTCCAAAAAAAAAAAATAGGCTAGTTAACTAAGTTATAATGTGCTATTATATTGTCCATTTCCTTTTTTTTTTTTTTAGACAAAGTCTGTGTTGTGCCAGGCTAGAGTGCTATGGTGTCATAACTCACAGCAACCTCAAACTCCTGGGTTCAATGATCTTCGTGCCTCAGCCTCCCAAGTAGCTGAGACTACAGGCACCTGCCACAAGTATTGGCTAGTTTTTCTATTTTAAATAGAGATTACGTCTTACTCTTGCTCACACAAGTCTCGAACCCCTGTACTCAGGCAATCCACCGGCTTCGATTTCCCAGAGTGCTAGGATTACAGATATGAGCCACCACACTGGGCTATCCATTACCTTTTGTAGTCTAATTCTACTCTCCAAATGAGAGTTCTCATTTTTAAATGATACAAAACACAGATTTATATCTCCGATGTGAAAACACTATGATCATGACCAGTTAACTTGAAGAATTTGTGTACTTCATATTATTCTAATTAGCCTGGTTTTAGCATTTTACAGGTACTCAAAAGAAACCTAAGTAGTTACATTTCAATATTTCTCAGATTATTGATTTTTGTTTTATTTGTGTAGTTAAATTTTTGTGGGCCATAAATTTGAGCATTCTGCATACATAGCAGAGTATACCATGTGAAATTCTAAATAAAGCCACTGAGAGGAGCTGTAACCTAGACGATAGAATTCGTAAGCTCTGATCCCTATCACCCTCTAGGTTGGCGAAGAAGTTCACAGGAACTTATTTTAAAACCTATTTTATAACCTGGGTCTTGAGTTTTGATTTTTTTAGAGATCGGAGGAATATGGTCTGCTTTAACTTTACATGAACGGTCACTGTTTTTAGCTCTTATGTCACAAATCTTCTGCAGCTTTGAGTATTCTAAAGTGGAAATGAATTAATGTTTATATATACCTGTATGTCAGTTTATGAAGACTGTAAAAATACATATAAAGAAACAGGAGTATACATAGGCACACAAAGAAATATAAAGCAAATTGGAAACTAAGAGAGGAGAAGGTGGGGCAGAGTGATGAAACCTTACTATTGGGTAGAATGAACACTATTCTGGTGATGGGTAAAAGCCCTAACTAAAGTATTCTAAAGTGTATACATCAAATAAGAACATCTGTACCACCTTAATATTTTGAGATAAAAATCAAATATAATGTGAAAGTAAAATAAGGAGAAGAAAATAAACAAAAGAAATAAAAAGGAAAATATATGAACACTGCAGCCGGCAGGGCACCTGGTGGGCAGGAACAAGTAGGTTAAATGTTTGGAGTTTGTGGAGCCCTGGCCAGGACTAAAATAAGGAATTAAAGCCTCATAGAGATAAAGTGACCTCCTCAAGGCTTTACAGATAGTAAGTGGCCAAGAAAAATTGGAAACTCGAGTGTACAAGTTTAAGTTGATGCCAAATAAAGTAACACCCACTCTGCTTGGAGTCCTTCAAGAGAGGGAAAAGGATCACTGTGACTTCAGCAGGACCAACTCCCATTGCCATTGTCCAGAGGGCACCGAGACTTCTTCAAAGGCAACACTTGTGCCACTTCCTCCCGACCTCTTCCCTCTGGCCATCACGCTGTACATTTTCTGGCTGTTATATCTGTGTCTGATTATAGGAATCACTGCAGAGAATTTGTTCTGCCCAATTTGTTGGCTATTTCCATGACCCTGAAGCTTTCCCACAATGTGGCAACACACTCCCCCAGTCACCTTTCTGGCATTTGGGACAGTGTGCCTGGTCTCTTCAGTGACTTTCTTGGATCCTGAAGAGCTGGCCTGGCCCTGGGGTGCAGTTGATGCAGGCTTCTGCTGATCACAGTAGCAACTGGAGGCATTGCCATTCTGTGCCACTCTGCTCCTCACACTCCATGTTGCAGACACGGAGGATGACCTGAACTGGAAATGGTCCCTCAATTGCCTGCATCTGGTTATCAGCACCTTGATCATTGTCCTGATCCTACAGTAAGCACCTATGGTGTCTATGAGATAGGTGATCCTCTTCCGGGTGGTCCGTGGTGGTGATCACAAGCATAGCCTTGTGTCTGGGTCTTTTTGCCACACCTAACAGTGAGCCCTCCAGCTTCACTGGGTGTTTGCTTTCTTGTGCTTTTTTCCAGCACCCAGTAGATCAGTACAAGTGGGACAGAGGTGGTGAACCCATGCAGTCCCTGCATGGGGTCTTCCAGCTTAGCACCACTGCCCAGGGGCTCACACTGTTGGCCTGTGGAGGGCAGTGTGCCATTGGAAGGGACCATGGGATGGGCTTCAGGGATGCCTTCTGAGATTAGCCACTGGCCTTCCAGGGCTACCTGCAAATGGGGTTCTGAACCTGTTTCAGTGGCATCATCTTCAATATTCTCATAGGCACGGAGCCTGGGCTGCCAAAACCACATGGACAGAAGCTGGAGCTAGAAGGGTTGCCGCTGTGTGATGTGGCTGGTGTCCTTGGGCTCAGCCTCCTCTTAGTCCACAATAATGTATCCTGCTTTAGAAAGTCCACAGATTCTGCTGCCTTCCTTCCTACTTGAACATCTCAGTCATGCACGTTTTTGCTGCATTGAAGTGATTTTCTTAAAAGGCGTGTGACTGAAGCCACCTGGTGGTATGGTATTTCTTCCAGGCAGCCAGCCTCCTATGATGACAGGACCTGGGATCAGAGCATCCTGGGAACCAGCCACATATCCAGGAGTGGGTGTGGGCTCCTGTGGGAGGTTCCAGCTGCTGAAGGTCTGAAGTCACTGTGAATAGCGGGGAGAACTGGCAGGTCCCTGGAGCTGCCAGCATCCAACAGGTTTATTGCTGGAACTTTGAAGATAAGACTTTGCTCTCATCAAAGGGTTCCTAATAGAAGCAACAAGGCCTCCCTGAAGTACCCCCAGAGCATCTCGAAGAGCCATTGAGGTTAGGGGAAGGGTATGGCTGAGTACCCTCCAGGCATTGCTGGAAACCCCCTGAAGCATTCATAGCTGGAGGCACCTGCAGAAACACAGGCCCTTAGCTAGTTGAGGACTGAACTCTATAGCTGCATCATGCAATGCAGATAGAATTCAAAATACACCTAAATCTGAATTTCTGGTGGCCACATTAATAAAGCCAAGAGAAGCCAGTACAAGCAATGGTAATGCATTTTATTGAACCCACTGGCTCCAAAACACCCTCAGCACTGCCACATACGTAGCTACCATGTTGGATGGCAGGTCTCTAGATATTCCCTGTCTTACTTTCCCCTGGCTGTCCACAAACTCCTCTGGTAGCTGAACCTTGGAATTTCCCAGCTGCAGAACAAGAGTCTGTCTGACTTTCTCTGTCTACCTCAGCACAGCCTTAGGCTGGGGTCTCCAATGCCTGTAAGATTGGGGATGACAGAGGAGGATTTTCCTGCTCCCTTCCTGCTCTAACACAGTGACATCACCTTTAAAATTAGTAATTTAGGGGTTTACCCAATTGCTTTATGCTGGTAAAGAAAAGAAATTCAACTGTTCCCTCTGACCCAATAAAATCATTAAATTAAAATTATATATATATATCAGCAATTTTTGGCCTCTTAATGAGCATTGGCTACTTAAATATCAATATTTAAATGTAATGATAATTTAATATAAAATTTGATGCTTGTCTTAAAATTTACTGTTAGAAGGAGAAAACAGCTAAATTGTAACATATCTACTTAAATCAGAAAAATCAAATTTTATTTTTAATTTCTGACAATGAAAATTCCTTTTCCAGTTTGGCAGTTGGTAAAATATTAATGAATACAGTAATTTGAAAAATTAAGTTTTTGTGTTCTAAACAAATTTTTCAAGATACATACAGGTAGAATATTTATTTTTAGTAAACTGTGTCTCTTATAAATTACTGTTCATTCTCATAAGGAAATGTATATTCTACTTTTTGATATAATTAAGAGTGAGACCTCTTCCTTGAAAAAATACTGCAAGGAATTATCAAGTATAGTCAAAACATGCTGTGGATCCAACACTTTATAGACATCTTTAAGCCTAGGGCTTTGTGAATTTGAGTTGGAGAATCTCAACTAATATAGTCATATGAATGGCTTTCTGATGAAAAATTAAAATTCTTCATTAGCAATTCAAACTTAAGACACTCCATAGCTTTGAGTACTTTCACAGGTTGTGAAATAAATGGTTTTATTGGGTGACTATCTCTTGAAATGCACGGAGGAGGTCTTACTTAGCACTGACATGACTAACAAAATGACAGTCTGTCTTCCTAAAGCTTGTATTTCAAAAGTGATATGGAACTTCTCAATGTTCATTAATTGCTACCTACTCCTGCTGATTCATTTTGGAAGAAATAGAACAAATCTAAAATGTATTTTTAATTGCCTAAACATGTAAGAGATAAAAGTGAATGACTTATTGGCAAAGGCACTTAAAATTATTTTTTAAATTTTTTGAAAGGGAAAGAAGGGGAAAAAATCAGAGATTAAAATGTAGAAACCTCTCTTCTGCCATTCTGACATGATTATTAAGAACTAGACATGAAAAACATTCAGTTTTTCCCCCAGAAGGGGGAGAGTAAAATATTCATCGGTGTTGCTGAATGTGAATCATATTCCAGAGTGGGGACTCTCCTAAATTCTTGATTCCATCATCTCAAGTCTCTCAGAGATACTTGTTTTGAAAATGAGTCCCATCAGGACACTACATATAATAAAAAGGTGTCTATATAATAAAGACTTTAGCTTAAACCTCTGCATCCTAGAAAAGCATGTTGGAAGTTTATGGGAATAAATGTTGACCAAGACAATCAATATTATTTTCCATGTAAAGAGTAGTCTTCCTAGTGGTGTGGAATTTTATGTTCACACAAATATTGGGGTTTCACAGATGTTCTGGGTAGTCTTCTAGGTGCTAACATATAATAGTGAACAAAATAGAATTAGATCGCATATACACAAGCATTCTATATATAACCATCTCCAAATACAGGTAATGCATTTGCTTATTAATATACATTTTATGAAGAAAACATAGCATCTGTATTAGTTAGCTACTGCAGTATGAAAAAAAAATAAAACTCACATGTCTGCAAGTTGGGTGGAAGCTTTCCCTATCTTGCCTGGGCTCATACACATATCTTGGTCAGATAGTTGTTCTGGTACATAGTTTTGCTAATCTTTCTTTAGTTTTCTGTTTTTGAGAAGACTAATTTGTATCTACTCTAGAATGGCTTTACCCAAAGGCATGGCATGACTTGACTCTCTACCAAATGGTCTGTCATTATTGAGCAGGCTGCCCTAGGCTTTTCTTCATGGAGGTGCCATGGTGTTGATAGAGAGAACCTATAAAGGATATTGAGGCCTAGGTGTGAAACTGACACATCACTGTCACTATTACCTATTTGACAAAATAATTCACAAAGCCAGGAAAGATTCATGAAGTGGGAGTAGATGCCATTTTTTTTTTTTTTTGAGACAGTCTTACTTTGTCACTCTCAGTAGAGTGCCACGGTCTCATAGCTCTCAGCAACCTCCAACCCATTGGCTCAAGCAATCCTCTTGCCTCAGCCTCCCAAGTAGCTGGGACTATAGGTGCCCACCACAACGCCCAGCTATTTTCAGAGACAGGGTCTCCATCTTAACTCAGGCTGGTCCTGAACCTGTGAGCTCAGGACAATCCACCTGCCTTGACCTCCTGGAGTGTTAGAAATACAGGCGTGAGCCACCGTGCCCAGTCTAGATGCCATTTCTTGAAAGGAGGTACTATAAAGTGGCTCCACTTATAAAGAACTGGGTGAAACCTGGAGCCATTTGGTAATTAATATGTTCTGTTGTTCATTAATACATAAAGTATAAAGTGCTTATGTGTGGAAATGAATGAAAATGTGTTGGAGAATAATTCATTGAAATAAAAATTTGGGGAAATAGTAAAGACATAATTTAAAAATTGAAATAGAAATTTACTATAGATTGATGAAATGAAAGAAGATACAGACAACTAATTTTAAGCATTTAAAAATTGTGTCAAGGTAAAATATAATAATGATCTTTTACTATTTTTATATTGATTGAAGACTTCTTTAAACAAAGAGAATTTATGTATGCCTTTCATGGACTCAAAGAAAATCTCTTTTCTCAGAAATAGGTAAGGATGTCCTAAGAACAGCTAATCTGCCATTAATTTCCACCAATATGAACATTCATTTGTTAATGTTTAAATTTGAAAGAAGCATAAAATAAAGTTAATATATTATTTTGTATTTAATATTTGTTGGTGTCAAAGAATATTAGACCCTGTTTAAAATTCTCTTTAGATTTGGGATTTACAGAAAAATCCTCAAAAGAAAGAAATCCCATAGACCACAAAATGAAATACATACAAGAAAAACAACTCATGTTGGGTAGTGGGGTTCCGAGAAATGAAATGTTATCATAAGTAATTCCCTTAATCTTAAGGCAATAATGATGTTATTCTGATCTCAACATAAAACAGCAAAAGGCTGAAAAGTATAATTATGGCAATTTGGAGAATAAAAATTGCTAACGTATTTTCTCTTTGCTTAACTGTTGTATAAGGTGCTTAAATATTGTGACACATTTCTCTCTTTCCCTCAGGAGCGACAACAGGAGAGGCTCTGCTAACTTCTTCCTAGAACATTTGGAACTAAGCTCATGCTTTTGTATTTGTCCTACTGCTCCAGGATTTTCCACAGCGAGATGAGTGGTGATCTGCAGGGGAAGCAGCATCTCTGAGACATATGAGGCCCTCTCCCTATGTACTACTCCACTATGTATGAACCTTGTTCTAATTCTATAGAATTATAGAATGGTAGACCTGGAAACGATTTCAAAGATACTCTAATCTCAGATCTTCATTTAAAACAAAGGTCTTTAATTTTCTCTGCAATATATAGATAATGTAGGTATATGTGCATCAAATTTTGTCATCTGATCACTAAATGTGGGATTTGTAGAACTATTTCAACTGTGTGTTCTCCATGACCATTTTTAAGTGATAACAGTAAAATGTACATTATAATCTACGTTTCCCATCAGTTACTTATCATTGTTTCTTATTCATGGCAAATCTCTATTGGGCACTGGATCTGGTTGTTGAGACAGTAACACCTGAAGAAGACGTATTCTCTAGCTAATTACCCAGTCTGGTGAGGCCTAGCAGCCAGAGTGTTAAATGACTGGGAAAGTAGCAGTGTGCAGCTATACACTCTATTCATGTGTCTGGTACATTAACAGAGGGAATGGAAAGTGTTTGCATAGAATATCTAAGGGTATCAACTGAGATGTAACAAATATCAAGGCAATTTTCCTCTCTGACTGGTACTCCGGAGGGACATTATGGGCAACTAAGATATGATTTCTACTCAGCTTTCAGTCTTAAGAATCTGTTCCTTGAAGTTGGTTCTTCTGTGGTAGATAATTGGGAAGTTGGTTAATCTGGTATAAAATATACATCAAATACCATATTTTCTGCAATTTTTTATAGCCATTTCAAATTAAAATGATTCAAAAATGTATTATTTCATTGATTTAGTATAATAAAGAGAAATTAATTCTTCATTTGATGATTTAGTAATTATAATGTATGATGTTTCTGATCAACTATAGTGAAGAAGCAAGAGGATATAAAGGGGGTGGAAAATAGAAGCTTTTAAAAATGACCTATCTTAGAAAACTTCTTTATTAATCTAAAAATGTAATAAATTGTTTCCTAAATAATTAAGGAAAATATCAAGTGAATATTAGAATTTTATACTAATTTAAATGTGTGGGTTTTTCTTATTTTCTTTTTTTAATTGTTGGGGAGTCATTGATGTTACAAGAAACCAGGTTTAACTGATTGCATTTGTTAGGTAAAGTCCCTGTTACAATTGTGTCTTGCCCCTAAAAGGTGTGTCACACACCAAAATCCTACAGCGCCCCTGCCCATCGATGGCAGCACGGCCGCCGGATTTAGCAAGCTGGTAGTCGATTCAACGAACACAA
>CAUYQV010167312.1:0-19204 GCA_963574575.1 Galagoides demidoff | reverse complement strand
TCAAGCTATCCCCCTGGGTAGAGTGCCATGGCATCACAGCTCATAGCAACCTCCAACTCCTGGGCTCAAGCGAGTCTCCTGCCTCCACCTCCCAAGTAGCTGGGACCACAGGCGCCCGCCACAACGCCCGTCCATTTTTTGGTTGCAGCCATCATTGTTGTTTGGTGGGCCCAGGCTGGGGATTCGAATCCGCCACCTTAGGTGTACATGGCTGGCACCTTAGCCGATTGAGCCACAGGCGCCAAGCCCTTCAAAGTGAGTATTAATGGAGGCCTATTCTTATCAATAAATGTTTGCCCAAAAATGCTGTTTGTATTGCTGAGACAACTAGTGCATTTTTTATCAGTACATTATAATTTAATGTGGGGCAGGAGTAGCAATTGCACAATCTTTTGTCTGGCTAAAATTTGAGTTGGTTGGTTTACCAAAATCATGATCTGTATTTCCCCTAAGAAGTCACTATCAATAACACTTGTGTGGACAAACACTCCATAAGATGCTACACTACTTTTTCCTAACAATAACCCAACAGTATCTGGGGGAATAGGACCACATATTCCTGTTTTTAATTTCTTTACTCCCATATTGGAAAGCAAAAGAACATTATCACATGGTGGTAAATCTAAAGCGGCACTACCTGGGGTGGTTTGTAAAAGGGATTGGACTGGCTTAAGTTGCTGATAGTGGGTAGGTCTCCAGACCCGTATTCTTTGCCTGAGGGTCCTGGGCTGGACCCAACTGACAGTTTCCCTGCAGTAAAAGTGTTCCATTCTTACTAAATTGAGAGTGACACTCACTGGCCCAATGGAGCCCCTTCTTACACCTGGGACACAACCCAGGGGGCTTCCCTTTGCTTTGTGTTTTTTGATCATTGATTCCCCCTTCCAACACTCTCTCCTCATAAGCCTATCTTTCTACAATTATGACATGTAACATGGTGTGGTCTGAACCCTTCTTTTAAAGCAGCAGCAAGATCAGCATTGTAGGGTTTCATTCCTACATCAGCACATGCCCGTATGTATTCCTCTAAGGGAGCATTTTGTGCTCTCGTAAAGCCTTTTGACACTTAGAGTTAGCATTCTCAAGTGCTAAGGTTTGAAAAAGCATGTCTCTGAGCTCTGGCTGAGCAATGGCTTTATCGACTGAAGTTTTCAATCGAGCTAAAAAGTCAGGATAAGGTTCATTTCCTGATTGCATTATCTTAATGAAAGATTTCAAGATATCTCCAGGAGCCTGAACCTTTTTCCAGGCTCGAAAACAGCACAGCCTTGTCTGTACAATAGCCATATCATCATACTGGAGTTGTCTCAGAATCTCCAGCCACTGGCCAGACCCAGTGATCTGTTCCAGTGTTATAGTAACTCCTTTCTGTTGGTTTTGTCAACCCATCAGGTCAGCCTCCTCCTTCCACCAAGTTTTAAACTGTAAATACTGTCCAGATTCAAGAACAGTTCGGGCTATCATGTCCCAGTCATAAGGAATGAGTCACTACTCTTGCTTAAATCCCTGTAACAGACTAGAAAACGGGGACTGCGTGCCATACTGTGTTACAACTTGTTTTAAATCTTTCAGAACCGTAAAAGTGATCATAAGCTGATCAAAACATTGGCTCCCTTGAGTGTACTGTGAATTAGGAGGAAAACAGTAACTGTGACCGGAAAAAGCTCCAAAGTGTCCTCCCAATTAAAGTCACCAGTCTTGCACCCTTCTAATAAAGCCTTCAAAACAAAAGTCACAGGCAGTTCATCTACATAGAGAGGCACAGAGGGCAATGTTGATTGATTTATGTTAACATTCCCAACTATGAGACTATTCAACCAGTCTTCCAACTGTCTAATCTGAGCTACCATAATGGACATTGGAGTATTTTCTTGCTTATTCATGTCTGTATCACATACTTCCTCCCCCAAGAAGGGCCAGAAAAACTTTCATATGCTTCTGGTTCCCAATTCTCCTCAGATCCAGGTTCCCACTGAACCTCACTATTCTCCTCACTTTCAAATTCTGCTCGAACATACCCTTTTTCCTCGGTTTCTAATTCTCATGACTCCCCAAACAATAAGTTACCCATTATTTTCTCTAAATATCTCTGCTTCTTATTTACCAAAGGCCCCAGTTATTCTGAGCAGTTTCCCTTTGGGACTTCCTTCCGCTATCTACCAAAGGCTTCACTTACTTCCGAGTGTACTTTGTCCCCTTCTGTCTGCATCCCCAGGGTCCTGTTGTATCCTGCAGTATCCTGCCGACTGTGCTAGATGCGGTGACCCCTATGGCCCTGGTCTTGGTCGCCACAGGAAGGAACCAGGCATGATATGGATTAGAAGTATAAGTTTGTGGAGGTGGGCTAACCTTGAGTGCAGGGTAGCCCAGAGCCCTGTCTGCAATGGCTATTTATTCAGGTTACACACAACAGGCATGGAAGTTACAGTAATGACATACACAATAGGTGTGAAGAATTAAGGTAATTACATAGGAGGGCTGCATGCGTCAGGATTGCCAGTGCTCTTTCCTCACATGTTCTTTCCCCACAACCCCCATGAAGAAGTACTAAGCATCAATGTTTAACACATGCTTACTAGTGAGTGACCGATCTTATCTCATTCAGAAACACTGAGTTACTTGGGGGACTGCCCCCAAGTCACAGAATGTCTCTAGGCTTGCCGGGAGACTGTCCTGTTCTCAGTGTTTCCTTTTAATGTTATAAGAATCAGTAACTGTCCTTTGCAAGCATGGTGTCCATTCCTCTACAAGACTCTGTCTCTAAAAATAGCCAGCGTTGGGGTGGGCCCCTGTAGTCCCAGCTACTTGGGAGGCTGAGGCAAGAGGATTACTTCAGACCAGGAATTTGAGGTTACTGTGAGCTATGATACCACTACACTCTATAGAGGCTGGACTCTGTCTCAAAAATAAATAAATAAATAAATAAATAAATAAATAAATAAATAAATAAACAAACATGAGGACAAATTCCCTACAAGGATTTGTTGAATTGGATTATGACTCACCCTTCTCCTACCCCCCTCACGGACACACTCTTCTGGGAGAAGTGTTCATTCAAAACTCAATCCTGATCAAAATTACTCCTGCCCTAGTTTTCCAGGTTGGTGCCTGTAGCTGAGAGGCTAGGGCACCAGCCACATACACCAGAGCTGGCAGGTTCGAGCCTGGCCCAGGCCTGCCAAACAATGACAACTACAACCAAAATTATTCCTGCCCTAGTTTTCAATCTAAATAGTATAGTACCTTCCCCACATCCTCTAACAGAGAGATGCTAATTTCAGACTGGCAAAACAAATGCAAATAGAGCATTTTGCATTATGGGTAGAGCAGACTGGTTGCCATGGTGAATATTTCATCACCTTCATGGAATAATATGTATCACTCCATTTTAAGAAATCTTCCTTTGCCTCCTTGCTCATAAAAACCTCAGGCTTATATCTTTTCTTTTTTTAATTAACATGAAACAGGAAAAGTGACTCTTTGGGGGTGAAAACACCCCACCCAGATCAAGATGGGATTACAGAAAATAAGAATTCAGGAAATAGGCATAACAGCAAAATGAGTAAACAACGTGTCTCCTTATGGAAAACCCTGAAGTTAATGATGAAAAGGTTAATTACAATAGGAAAATCATCCCTGTTGTGAGCATGTCTAATTTGATTGCCTTAATTTTGGCATAAATTCCTTTCTAATACCCCAAAGAGAATTCAAATTTCCCCAGAAACCATTACTATAAGCCATTCTATCCAGCTTATTTTTCACCTCTCCATAAGTGCATTTATTTCCCCCACAGGCAAGTAAAAATTTTGATTTGGGAGCATACATTTATTTTTCTGCTTTATACTTTAAAATGTATGTATTTTTAACTGTCAAGTAAGGAGGGCTGATGTAGTTTTCTGTGTTTGTAACAAATGCTCTGATAACAGACTGAAGAAGAAATTAGAGACTTTATTTAGTTCACTGCCAACAGGAAATACTATAGGACATACAGTAATCATTTTAGACGTAAAATCTCATGAGAACCATTCCAAAGGCACATTCCACGTGACTGTTTTGATGGCACACTGCACCCATGCTTTTTCAGGTTAGATGTAGGTTGGCAACCAATACAGCAGCTGCTGGCACTTGAGAAGTGCAAACTGGGATGTCTGTGGGTCAAACACTGACTAGATTTCAAAGACAGTATTAAAAAAAATTAGTATATCAATATTTTAAATCTGATCACATACGAAAGTTTATTTTGTGTACATATACAGGTAGATAAAATATATTCAAATTCTTTTCACCTTTTCTTTCTGCCTTTTGTTAGGGTAAAAGAAAAGAAGGCCTAACTCCATTTTGTTGTAACTCTTATTCCTGAGAATCAGTGGGGAGGCAAAGCAGGCCTGACTCCATTCTGTTATGTTACATTTTACTGCTTTTTAAAAAAAACGGTTTCCAGGTTGGTGCCTGTAGCTGAGAGGCTAGGGCACCAGCCACATACACCAGAGCTGGCAGGTTCGAGCCTGGCCCAGGCCTGCCAAACAATGACAACTACAACCAAAAAAATAGCCGGGTGTTGTGGTAGGTGCCTGTGGTCCCAGCTACTTGGGAGGCTGAGGCAAGAGAATCACTTAAGCCCAAGAGTTTGAGGTTGCTGAGCTGTGACGCCACGCAGGGTGACAGCTTGAGACTCTGTCTCAAAAAAAAAAAAACAAAAAAAAACAAATTGGTTCCGCTTGCTTCCCACCCATTGCATGGTATTTTAAGTGTACCTGGTTAGAACTGTTAGAATTATTAGTATTGTGTAGAAAGTCACTAACTACCCTGGTGACAACAACTCTCGTGATTATGTTAAGGTGATCTTCATACCATCCGTATATGATACTGAAATGTTAAAAGAACAAGCTTGACTCCATTTTACTATTTACTCCCTTTTACCCTCAAAACTAGTTCCTCTTGTTTGCCCTCCCATTGTGTAACTGTAAATGCATTTGCTGGTGATTGCGGCCCCTGTGATTATAGCTTTTTATAATCACGCCCTTTATGACCCTTACCTGTAAGTTCCCCTCCCTGCATTTCCCCCCTAGGACATTGTGGTTTGTACCTATTTTGTAAGGAAGAAAAATCACTAATCACTCTTCTGATGACAGCATTGTGTAAAACAGTGGATCTCAACCTGCAGGGGTCACCTAAATACATCCCGCATATCAGATATTTATATTACAATTCATAACAGCAAAATTATAGTTATAAAGTAATAACAAAAATAATTTTATGGTTGGGGGGAGGGTCACCACAACATGAGGAACTGTATTAAAGGGTCGCGGCATTAGGAAGGTTGAAAACCACTGGTAAAATAACTAACCGTCCTACCCTGATGATTCCCCTACCCCTTTAACTGCTATTTTCGCTTCTGTAATAATAACACTTTCTTGCCCCCCAGAAAAGTTTTGCCCTATAAAAACCAGAGCCACAGACAACTCAGGGCTGCTCTCAGAAAACCCATGTTAGGACACTAAGGCAGTCGCCAGCTGGCTCTTCAATTAAAGAACTCCTCTTTAAATTTATCTTGTCTGTTGGTGGGGTCTTTGAGAGACTCCTGGGCATAACACTTTTAATGTGGTGACCAGCAAATCTAATATTTGCATCAGACAGTACTGCTCTATACCAAGGCCACAATTTACTGGATTTGGGTCTTGGCTTTAGGACTTGATTCCTATAAATGAGAATAATACAATGTGTCCTTTCTACCCCAAGGCTAAGAGAGTGGATTCTATTGAGATGTGTATTGAAAGTGTCTTTTTTATAAATAAGGTAAAATCATTTTTCTAGTCCAGATTTGCAAGTTCATTAAGTATCAAATTTCACATTGTACAACTGAGTAGGTTTAAAAAGTCTTCTCAATTCTTTTTTTTTTTTGAGACAGAGTCTCACTATATTGCCCTCAAATAGAGTGTTGTTGCATCACAGATCACAGTAACCTCAAACTCTTGGGCTTAAGCAATTCTCTTGCCTCAGTCTCCCAAGTAGCTGGAACTACAGGTGTCTGCCACAACGCCTGGCTATTTTTTGGTTGTAGTTATCCTTGTTTGGCAGGCCCAGGCTGGGTTCGAACCAGCCAGCCCCAGTGTGTATGGCTGGCATCCTAGCTGCTGAGCTATAGGCACTGAGCCCAAATCCTGCTAATTTAATAATAATATCTGTAAGGACGAAACTCTAATTCTAACTCTATTAGAAAACAGAATGAGAGAGACAATAAAGGGCCCTAGGAAAGACAAATGGGAAAGCGAAGAAGAAATAAAACGTCTCCCTACATCATCTTTCTGCCACTGAATGTGAAATATTTTCAACTTTTTCCCATTTTCATTTACATGAAGTCAGTAATGGATTAGAAAAAGTGAAGAACTTACAAAGCATCACAAATCATAGAGCCCCAAGATTTTACCAAACCAAACCATGAACTTGGTTCTACCAATCACTTCACCATGCCAAGGTGCCATTGTTCTATACTCTTTGAACTGTCACTTGTGATTTTCTCCATTGAAGAAATCAAGAACAGAAGGTAGGAAACCAGAGTTTTAAAAAGGTGGCTCTTTACTCTTTACATCCACTTAGCACCACACTCTTTATATGTATAGAAATAGACTCAAATCCAAAACCAATCTCACAATTGGTATTCTGGATTATTAGGTTTGTTTTCTTAAGAAATACAAGTTAAAGAAAAGAAAAACACTTTAGATGAAAGCAAGATAATAAGGTCATTCGGGTTAGATCGTTTTTAATTGCTTTCTGGGTTACTTGAATAATTATTTCAAAGTTCACATCCACTGTCTGCGAGTCATTAAATGAACACAATCCAAAGTTCACAGCCTCAATTATTTCCTTTATTTAACACACTGACTAGCACTCTAGAAAATTTTTTTTCCCTAGGGGCCATGGTGTTTTATTAAGCAAGACAGATCAAGAGGTGTGTGAGTTATATGTGCTTCACAAGGCCCCAGGCTCAAAACTAGCCTAAGTTAAACGCAACTCACATGACAGAGCATTAATTCTCACAATAATGATAGATGAAAGGCGGAAAACAAGGGAAGGTGGAAAGAGATTAAAATGTGAGACTGAACACCTGGCAAAGCTAATACACACAAAGCTGACCAGGCGTAGGACAGGAAGCCAGCCCTGCTCACTCACCTCTCCCACAATATGCCTGTTCCTGGTGTTCAAATGCTCTTTCTCCTCTAGATCCTTCCCAAACCTATAAATAGAATATGAATTTCTGTCTAGCACACCTTTCCCCATTTAGTTACTGAACATGCACACTGCCATATAAATAATGTAACCAGTCCTTGACCTCATGGAATGTACGGTCTGGCAAGAGAAAACAATTACAGCAAAGGCATGCTTGGTAAGGGTTAGGACATTCCGCAGGAATAGCACACACGGGAGCACAGGGAAAAGTTCACTTAATCCAAGGCCAATTATGAAGATATTTCAACATGAAGCGACGGTATAAACTAGATTACAGGTAGTGGCTGGAGGGATACAGTGACTCAGAACCTGGCTGTAAACAGGTGAGAATATAGAAGCAGCATGAAAAGAATATGTATTTTTGCCTAGGCATTTTGTTGACTGGAAATACCACATAATATGAGAAGGAAGTATGTAAACAGATTCAGCTGGAGGTGCCTGTGGGAATCTAGGCAGAGATGTCACGTGGGTGGTTTGACAGGAGTAAAGCTTGGGAGAGGGAGACTAGAAATAGACAGGAGGTGATACGCACATAAATGGCAATTGAAACTATAAACTGGGAAACCACATTTATGATACAAGAAGGAAACTGAGCACACAGAAGAAAATGAGTCATAGCTTCAGAGCAGAAAGAGTCTGTTCAACAGAGCTATGCTTGCTGAAAGGTAAGAGGTTGACAGTGTGACGTGTCCACTGGATGTAGCCTAGTGATAACTGTAGTCTACAGGAACTATAGTTTCACCAGAGGGAGATGAAAATTCGACTGCAAAGTGTGGAAGAATTAATGCACATGGGAAAAAAAAAGCAGCAACTTTTTCCAGAAATCTAAAAAAAGAATAGACAGAACAGTGATCAAAAAGGGATAAATAATCTTAAAACTGATGGCATCCAGATCAGTTAGTTTTAGGGAGAGATAAGAGAGGGGCATCCCTGAGAAGCCACAAGGTTCAGAGTATAAGAATTAGTCCTGGCCAGACACAGTGGCTCACACCTATCATCCCAGCACTCTGGGAGTCCAAGGCTGGAGTAAAGCTTGAGCTCAGGAGTTCAAAAACAACCTGAGCAAAGCAAGACCCCATAACAACTAAAAATTGAAAAATTAGCCAGGCACGGCAGCACACTCCTAGAGTCCAACTACTCAGTACAGTAGAAGATCACTTAAGCTCAGGAATTTGAGGTTGCATTAGCTAAGCTGAGGCCATGGCCATCCTCACAGGCCAAAGAAGAGAGAGACTGTCTCAAAAAAAAAAGTCTGTGTCAAGGAGGAATACCATGTTTTAAGGAAAAATGATGAAATGACGACATGAACTAGGTTGTAAGTCTCGATGAAGGAAAGTTAAGAGTCCTAATCTTTGACCTTCCCCTTGGGATATGCTATTTTCCTCTGGAAATAAGGGTCCACATGCAACTCCACTGGCAGGCCGCTTGCAAGGGCTAAGTTCTCACTTACTGGCATGCCACCTGCAAGGGCTACGTTCTCATTTTCCATTTAGCTGATGACCACTCCTCAATCTATTAAATCCAGATTCACCCTCACTACTATAGGGACTGTCCTCCTCGTGGAGCTGTAAATTTCCTCAATGGTCTCCCAGTTGGAGGACCTGCCCGCTAGCCTCATTCCTCCATCAGGTCCAGGATACCCTCACCCTTTAGTTCTACCATCCCCTCCCACTCTTTCCTGCTCATCTACTTAGCAGAGGTTGACATTTCCCCCACCTCATGTTTCACCTCTTCTAGTCCTACCTGCATTTCCTGGTTAACCGTACACAGGTGCCGCCTACCAGCCAGCAATCGCTCACGTCTGTATAACCAATATTTGCCTCCCTCCCGAGATCCAGTCCTTAGATCTTGTTATTGGATGTTTTTTATTTCAATTCCTCCCTCAGGCACCTCACTCATGTGTATTACCTGTCTAAACCTAAGTTCACTGTCTCCCTAAAACCTGCTCTTTTTTTTTTTTTTTATTTCCTGTAAGTTAGCAATCTTACCACACACTCAAGCTAGAAATCTTATTGCTTCTCTCCAACTCTTTCTGGCCACGCCTTCCACCAGCCAGACATCAGGTTCCACTGCATCTTCCTCAGAAAAGCTTTCCAGGTCAGTGAGGAAGGCCCACACTGTTCTGCTGTGTTTCAACAGGGACAGCTTATGTCCAAATACCCCAGATTCCTAGGTTAGACTTACAGTTTTACTG
Organism: Galagoides demidoff; assembly: GCA_963574575.1. Classification (NCBI taxonomy): domain Eukaryota; kingdom Metazoa; phylum Chordata; class Mammalia; order Primates; family Galagidae; genus Galagoides; species Galagoides demidoff. The sequence continues at coordinate 9,783 of CAUYQV010167312.1, read as the reverse complement.
CCTCAAAAACTACTGCATAGTTACCACTCGAGAAAATAAATCTCATCGTAGACCTTCACTATGCAGCACCTCCACAAGCTGCTTAGTGCAGGCGATAACCTGACTTATCATCTCTCACAAAGCGCTCAGCACAGACTTTAGATCAGGGGTCCTCAAACTTTTTAACAGGGGGCCAGTTCACTGTCCCTTAGACCGTTGGAGGGCCGGACTGCAGGCCCTAGGATGAGTCAGCTGCTAAGCAGGACAGGCAGTGGCAGCAAAAATACCCGGCAGGCTGGATGAATGTCCTAGGCGGGTCGCATGTGGCCCACGGGCCGTAGACTGAGGATGCCTGCTTTAGATCTTTGTCCACAATGTGGTCAGCAGCAACATCACATGGGGCTTGTCAAAATAACAAAAAAAAAAACCAGTCCCCACCCCAAGCTTCCTTACAAGAATGATTCAGATACACATTTAAAGTTTAATAAGTGTTTGATTGATGCTTTATATGCACTGAACTACTCAACTCCCAAGACACATCATCCCCTTCATGTCTTTGTAAAAGCTATCCCATCTGTTTAGAATGTTCCACCAAACCCTCAGCAACTTGCAGTGTCATATTCTATTGTAGGGCACCTACCATACATAGGCATAGTACACAGTACATTCTAAATATCTGAATGACTAGGTCACTTAATTAATGGGTGAGTTTATTTGGAGACTTGTAGAGTCTTAAGTACTCAAACGGAAGTGGAATATTAAGCAGCTGGAAATAGTGGCCCAGAATTCAAAGGAGAGATAGGGGGTTTAGCTGGAAATATTTTTAATTTACTAGAAACTACTTGGAGATTAAAGTGATGGCTACATGACATCACCCAGGTTTAAGATGGACATTGAAAAGAGGGCTACGAGGCTAGACGTGGTGGCTCATGCCTGTTATCTCAGCACACTGGGAGGCTGAGGCAGGTGGATACTTTGAGCTCACAAGTTAGAAACCAGCCTGAGCCAGAACAAGACCTTATCTCTAAAAAATAGCTGGGTGTTGCAGCGGGTGTCTGTAGTCCCAGCTACTAAGGAGGGTGAGGCAAGAGGATGACTGCAGCGCAAGAGTTTGAGGTTGCTCTGAGCTAAGATACCATGGCACTCCACTGAAAGTTACCAAGTCTCTGTCTCAAAAAAAAAAGGGGGGGGGGAGCCGGCACCTGTGGCTCAGTGAGTAGGGCGCTAGCCCCATATACTGAGGGTGGCAGGTTCAAACCCGGCCCCAGCCAAACTGCAACAAAAAACAATAGCCAGGCATTGTGGCAGGCGCCTGTAGTCCCAGCTACTTGGGAGGCTGAGGCAGAGAATCACCTAAGCCCAAGAGCTGGAGGTTGCTGTGAGTTGCGATGCCGTGGCACTCTACCCAGGGCAATAAAGTGAGACTCTGTCTCTAAAAAAAAAGGAGGGCTAAGGGCCAAACGCTGGGGAAGGCGGACATTTAAGGGTCCCACTGTAGAGGGCAGTGAAAGGCAAGTCAAAAGGGTGGGAAAGAACAAAGTAGGTATCAAGGAGCTCCACAGAGATATGTTGGTTGGGTACAGATTACTTAATCTTTGGCAACTGAAATAGGGAGGTAAAATAGAAAAAGGTCAGAGAGAAAGCAGAAGCTCAACTTCTTTAGACTAAAAACTAAATCAGACATGGCTAGTGGGACGATCACTATGAAAGACGGAGGGGACGACAGCTCTGCTATATACGCAGGCCTAGTAGCAAAGATGCTGAAAACTCCATCATGCAAAAAACCACTTGTGAACACAGGCCATCTTCCAGGTGCCACAAGCTCATCCAGGGACCCTAACAATGAACACAGGTAATGGGCCTGCTCTCTGATCTAGGGCAAGGAGGGAAACTGGATAACTGGCAGACTCAACGACAGACTTGGTGAGGAGCCGATGTAAGAAGGCTTGCCTTGGAGGGGAGGCAACTTTGGCTCTGGATGATAGAATAATGGCAAGAATAAAAACATTAAGAGAGGCATACGCAGAGCATAAAGTCCTCATCTAATCATTTAACAGAATTTTTTTATGTAAAGGAAAAGACTACTACAGGAAAAGCAAAACAATAAATATCTCATTTCACTAAGGGAGTAGGATCCTTGTTGTTTTTTGTTTGAAAAAAATTACATATATTTACCTTTTGTTTGTTATTTTAAAATATATATACCTTGTGGAATGGCTAAATCAAGTGAATTAACACACTTATTACCTGGTATTTTTTTGTGGTAAGAACTTAAAATCTACTTTCTCAGCAATTTTCAAGGCTATATTGCTATTAACAATAGTCACCATGTTGAACAATAGATTTTTTTGAACGATTTCCTCCCATATCACTGAAATTTTGCATCCTTTGACCAACTCTCTCCCTCTCCCAGGATCCTAATTCTTGACACAGAAAGCAATGGAGACACACAAGAGATGACAGGACTGAGGCCACCAACAAGTGGCTAACAAGTAGTTTGGCGGTCACTTTTGGTGGCGGTCACTTTTGGTGCCGCTCTTGCTGGCAATTTGAAAACTGAACCCAGACTTTAACAAGATACCTAAGTAATGCTGACACTACATGGGTCACAGTAGTTTACAACACCAATCTAAACCCTGGAAATCCTAGCGTCATCACAATGACTCAAAATATTCAACTAAGACCATAAAATTAAAGAACTCATAATAAAAGCCTTCAGTTCTTGGCACACAGTCAAACCAACAGCAGGTTCTCAATGACCAATGGGCAACCAGAGGTAGAAATTAGGGTGGCAAATAGAGGTAATCAAAGAGGAAAGTGGCAGAGTAGCACGGTGACCAAAGCACAGATTCAAGAGCACATTTGGGACCTTGGTAAGTGTAACTACTCTGTGCCTCAGTTTCTCTACTTGTCTAAGAGATAATTGTAATAACCTCTTAGGGCTGCTTGACAGATTAAATAACTACAGGCAACACCTTTAGTACAGTGTGGAGCATTTAATAACAGTTCAATGAGGAGTTTAACTTTACTACTATCGCTGTTGCCATTGCTTTACTACTACTACTACTACTACTACTAGTAGGATGACTTGCTAGTATATAAGCAATAAAAATGTATCAAAAGGAGTCCTATTAGCAACCACAGTGTACTGAAAGCTCTTTAAAACCAACATAGAGGCTGAGAGCCTATGGCTAAGGCGCCAGCCACATACACCTAAGGTGGTGGGTTTGAATCCAACCCAGGCCCGCCAAACATGACGGCTGCAACCAAAAAATAGCCAGGCATTGTGGTGGGCACCTGTGGTCCCAGCTACTTGGGAGGCTGAGGCAGGAGACTCGCTTGAGCCCAGGAATTAGAGGGTGCTGTGAGCTGTGATGCCATAGCACTCTACCCAGGGGGACAGCTTAAGGCTCTGTCTCAAAAAAAAAAAAAAAACACCCTACATAGAGACAGTTCTAGAGGAATATCTATTGCTGATAGCACTACAGTTTTTAACATGTTAGCCTTTTTCCAGTTTTGCTAATATAGGAGTCAATCATATTAACCCTGAACTTGATTCAGTTCATAGCAAAGCATTTCTAAGTCAAAGATATACTTCAAGCCATACATCAGTTTTTGAGCTGCTTCTCAAGCTAAAAAACTGAAATAAAAAGAGTTGTCTGGTTTAGCTGAAGACATTAGTCTTTAATGAGATGTTCACGTATCCCCAGTGTACACCGTGCACAATGATTCTACATGTATCAAAATAGCTTTGGTTGGGATGTGCCTGTCAAATGAGGCTTTCCAGGAAAGAAACTAATCTGTCTGGTTATTGGGGGCGGGGGCGGGGGGGGGGGAATAATTCCTCCACATGGTTTATATTCTTCCACATTTCTGCTTCAATTGTGGTCTAAAACATTTTTTTAACCAGAGAACACAAATACTATGCTGTCAACTTGTTAGGTCTTAACAAAGCAAAGGTGGAAATGTAGCATGTAAACTGATTATGGGACCCTTCATCTTTTCTGGAAGCTTTACTTTGGAAATTTCAGCCAAGTCTAAATGATACGTATCAAAAAAAATGGAGGTAGTGCTATGGGCTCAGACAGATTAGACTTGTTAATAGAATGGTGATCCCCAGGGAAAAGCTCACAGCTAGGGCATCCAACAATGGAATTAACATTTCGACAGGAAATGGAGAGCCACCTCAACTGAAAAGGCCACTCGATCCAGCTTCAGCGCACAGAACCAAAAAAAAAAAAAATCCTTCTGGAGGCTACACAAAGTGTGCCTCCTAAGATCCCATCTATAGATTCTTTTAAATGAAATCATTTGGTTAGAAAACGCAGCAAGTGCTCAGTTTGACAACCACAAGATCAGCTGGTTAAAGCACAGACGTGAAAACAGATCAGTTTTTTAAGTGTCAAAATGATTTTGCCTTCTAATGTTCCTCGCATTTTTTAAATGCCTTTTTTCACCCTCCCAGGGAAAGGAGCGGTCGAAAAATGTACTTGGTTGAGTCCTTTACGAATTACCCTGTACGAGTCATCTCGTCTTATCTTCAAAACGAACCAGCTCATTACAAACTCAAACCCAAGGTCACTTAACTTTGCCCCGAGACTGCAAAAATCAATACTGCATTTTTGCAGGAACCTACTTTTGTTTTCTCACGGTCTACTTCATAATTCACCCTCTAGTTAGCAGCTCTTGTCTGGACTAGCCTCTTACACGAGACTACGACTGTCCAGGTTAGTGTTCTTCGACTGTTTCCTAGAGGTAGCCTGGACCATCCGAGGCACAGAACAGCTCAGTGTCCACTGAATAATGGCGATTGTAATTCAGCCTCCCCGCCTGGACTGCTCCACATCTGAAAACGCCGTCTAAGGCTTTTGAACCTAGGTAACGCTGGATAGACTCGACAGGGAGGCTAACAAGGGAAAGGGCAAGAGCAAATAAAGCAAAACCCGCACCCGGCCGAGAATGCTCTGGGAGCCGGAGGCGCGCCCGGAGCCCCTCTGCCGCCACTCCTCTCCCTGGGCTCGGTCTCCAAACACCCGACGCCCCCCGAGGAGTCGATTCCGAGCCGCCCCACCCTTCCGGCGCCCGCGCCCGGCGCAGCAAAAGCACCGCAGTGCAATCCCGCCCGCCTCCCGACCACTGCGGCAGCGCCCCCAAATCGCGCCCGCCCCCTCCCCCACGCCCCATTGTTCCAGGGTGGCCGCGGGTTGCGAGAGCCCCGGGGCTGGGCGGGTGCCGAGAACCGAACGGCCCCCACTCACCCGCGACTCCCCACAAGAGCGCAAAGCGCAGCAGAAGCGCCATGGTGGCTGCCGTGCCGTGGGCGGCGGCTGCAGGTAAGCGGCTGTCGCTCCGGATCCCAGTCTCTCGGCGCCTGGCGTGCTCCCGACTGGCTGGCGGCGGCGGTGGCTGAGGCTTCGACCGCGGCACCTCTGCACCCCCGCCCCCGCTCGGCAGGTGAACTCGCGTCACTTCCGGCAATGGCCCGGGCAGAGCAGGGAAAGGCGACTCCCGCAGCCGCGTGCAGTCACCAAGGCAACCGCGCGCGGCGAGCCCAGCGCATCTGCCTGGGGGACCCGCCCGGTGCGGAATTCTCAGCCTTGCAGCTCGCAGTGTTAGAGACGCTGGCGGCCACCTCCCACGCCCCCAATCCTGAGCCCGGGCCGCCGCAGCCACCCTGTCAATGAAAGGAGGGTTGGTAAACCCTGGTGGGGCTGGCCGGTCCGCCCAGATATGTGAAACTGGGATCGTGTCCTACTGCAGGGCGCGGCGCCCCACAGTCCTTGCCAGCCTCCCCCTAGACCCTGAGCGGCGGCTAAAGCAATCCGCCGCCTGCACCCGCCCCTGGAGGTAGTAAGGGTGGAGACCTCAAACCCCGGTCCCACCTCCAGGGCACGGCCTCAGGGGCCGGACCTCCAACCCAGCTTTGGGGCAACTGGGCTGGGCAGCCCCAGGCACGTGGTCTCTGGTTGAGACGAGCGGGCGGGCGCAGGCAGCGCTTTTCTCCATCTTCAGTAATAACCAACCCCCTAAACCGCAACTGTGGTTTGGGAAATGCCGGAGTTCCCCACGCCCCTTTCGTTCCTCCCGCCCCTTGCTTTTAAATGTGATTATAGCCCTGAAATTAGCCAAGAAAGACCAGTGAGCGAGCTTTCGCCGAGGGTCTAAGTCGGGGTGCTTAGAGGCATTAGGTGTGTGGGGGATTTTTTGCGGGGGTCGGGGGGTGGTCCAGGAAATCCGAGATCTTGAAAGTCACCATCTACCCTACAGTGTTTCTGTCTCCGCGTGCGCGCCACCTTCGCTCCTTTGTCACGTTGCGACTTGTTCTCCTTCACTCTTCCTAGATAACGTTTATTTACAACTGCGGAGAGACTTAGATTGCACAATAGTTTCTTATCGGAAGTGAATTAAGGAAGAGAAGCAGTGAGGCAAAGTAAGCCCTTGGGCTCGAGCACGGCCGGGAAGTTACTTAGAAACGGCACCTACCTCGGGGAGGTTGCTATGAACATTAGAGGAGATACTCACAAAAAATGTTTGGCACCGTGCCTGGCATATAGTAAATAGTCAGTGGAAGATGATAATAATAATAACACTGGCAGAGAAAATAAATGAGGTACCAGGAAGATGAAAATTATCCAACTGCGATTTAGCCTGGTGGGTTGCCGCCATGGCTGCTCATTAAAATTACCTGGAAAACTCTACAAATACCAAAGCCTCAGCCTCACTCCAGTGATTGCACTCCACCTGATGGGAGTGGAATCCTGACTTACCCAAGAAGAGTCCAGCTGTAGACAGATGTGAGACAATGTGAGTGGAAGGCTGGGAACTACCTATTAGTTGAGCAAACGGGAATTCTACTGATAGAATTGCAGGAATATAATATGTGGAATTTAATTGTTTTTTTATTAAATCATAACAGTGTACATTAATACTATTATAGGGTACAGTGTACTGTTTCTCTATACAATTTGAAGTACTTTCATCCCACTGGTTAACATTGGGATAAAGGACGTGAACCACTACACACTTCCTCTACTTAACTTCATAAAATATAGCGTGATGAGTAAAAATTTAAATTCTAAAAAAAAAGAAAAATTGAATTGTTTTAGAATTTAAATTTTTACTCATCACGCTATACTTTATGAAGTAGAGGAAGTGTGTAGTGGTTCACGTCTTTGATCCCAACCCTTTTGGAAACCAATGTGGGAAGATAGCCTGAGGATTTGGAGAGCAGACTGAACAAGACCCCATTGCTGTAAGAAATAGAAAAATTGGATGAGGTTGCTGGTGCACACCTGTACTCCCAGCTACCCGGAAGGCCAAAGCAGGAGGATCTTTTGAGCCCAGGAGTTAAGGTTGCAGTAAACTATGATTAACACCATTGCTCTCTAGCCTGGGCTGCAGAGACCTTGTTCTGAAAAAGGAAAAAAAAGAGAAAGGAATTAAGTAGAAATATCAAATATTGAAATTTATCTATGTTACACCATTTTATGAGAATTTTCTTCTATTAGCTGCTTCATAATACCACACATTTGTTACAAAGTTGCTACCCCTTTCGTTGGCTGTATAGGGGGAAAATGAAGATAAAGTTGCCACCCTTAGTGTCTCTTCCAGTGGAAATTAAACCCATTCTTCGCCTGAGTCATTTCACGCACTTACTAGAGTATATTTTAGGATTTACCCAAAAGTAGCTGGGCATGGTGGCTTCTGCCTGTAGTCCCAGCTACTCAGAAGACTAAAGCAGGTGGATTGCCTGAGCCCAGGAGTTTGAGGTTGCTGTGAGCTATGATTAATGGCTTTAGTCCAGGCAAGACAGCAAGACTCTCTCTAAAGTACGGAAATTGTCCAAAAGGATTTTTTCGTAATCCCTTCCTGGTACTTTTTCTTATAATCCTTACCTTTGCCTCCTTCTGTTGCATACCTGTCAATCACTTTTCTTACTCTGAATATTTCCAGAAGTCTGAAAAGGAATATTACTTTTCTTACTTTTGGAAGTACAGGACATAATAGGTTCTATGCTTTTGGGGTTTTTTTTTTAGAGACAGAGTCTCACTTTGTTACCTCCGATGAGAATGCCGTAGCGTCACAGCTCACAGCAACCTCCAGCTCTTGGGCTTAGGTGATTCTCTTGCCTCAGCCTCCCGAGTAGCTGGGACTACAGGTGCCCACCACAACACCCAGCTATTTTTTATTGTAGTTTGGCCGGGGCCAGGTTTGAACCTGCCACCCTTGGTATATGGGGCTGGTGCCTTACTCACTGAGCCACAGGTGCCACCATAGGTTCTAGGTTTTTTGAACCTAGAATATTTGTTGAATATTTATTTTCTATAACATATGAATAATAAAATATATATATACATGCAATTACAAATCATCACATCTTAAATAGTATATATTTTCAGAACTTTTTTTTTTGTTGTTGTTGCAGTTTTTGGCTGGGGCTGAGGTTTGAACCCACCACCTCCTGCATATGAGGCCGGCGCCTTACTCTTTTGAGCCACAGGCACCACTCTTTTCAGAACTTTTAAAAATGTGTGTTATAAACTTAATAATTTACTTAGTGTTTTCTGCTTTAGATTACTGAGTACCATTTTTTAAAATGTATCATAAATTTAAGTATATGGAGAACTATTGTTCTTTAAAAAGATAACATGAAGTTATCTTTAGACTTTGGTTGTGACTAAATTATTTCATACAAACAGTAAGTGAAAATTATACAGTTATGTGAAACTTATTAAGGACCCCTTAAAAAGTCTTTGTACAATATTCCTCCCCTAACCCTGTTTGATGTTCCCTCTTCCAGAGATGCTCTTTTTATTCCAAAGAATAAATGTCTAGTTTTATGCCAGAATGCAGAAGGGTTAGAGATGGGATGCCGCAGCCCCTATGGCCCTGGTCTCTATCACTGCAGGAAGGAACCAGGCATAACTCGGATTAGAAGTACAAGCTTGCAGGAGGCGGGCTAGCCTTGATTGGAGGGCAGCCCCCAAGCAACCTCCGCACTAGCCTTTTATTGAGACAGTACAAGACAGGTGAGGGGAGGATTAGACAAGGACTACATGGGCTTGGGCTCTTTCTCCGTAAGGAACACCTGAGGACCAGTTGCCCGAGGGTCCACCCCCCAGCAGCAGATCATCTTGTTCAGAGGTTGTCTGGCGTCCCCTACCATGGGATCTCAGTGTTTGACATCCCTTAAAACTAACATTTTTTCCTTTTAAAAAAAATTTCAGATTAATATGAGAGTACAAACAATTAGTTACAATATTTGCATTTGTTAGGTAAGGTCCCTGTTGTAGTTGTGTGCCATAAGCCTTTACATTGTGCCCATTAGGGGAGAGCACCCCAGCCCCCCTCTCTTCTTCCCCTTCCTTTCGCCCCTTCCCCCCACTTTGAATTGAGTTTTTCTCTTGTGTGGGCATGTATTAGTTCATCAACCGGTTTCATATTAGTATTGAATATATTGGATACTTGCTTTTCCATTCTTCTGTAAACTAACTTATAACCAGTTCCCATGCCTTTAGCCTCATCTTCGTCTCACTCTTAAATATCCTGATACTGTTACCGGAATTTTGCTCTTTAGTAGGTCCTTGGTGTCCAGGATTTGAGGAGTGAACTCATGGACCACAGATCTGTGGCAAGACAGGATTTTATTTAGAAATTAGAAAGGGGCTCGGTGCCTGTGGCTCAATCGGCTAAGGCGCCAGCCACGTACACCTAAGGTGGCGGGTTCGAATCCCCAGCCCGGGCCCGCCAAACAACAATGATGGCTGCAACCAAAAAATGGCCAGGCGTTGTGGCGGGCACCTG
>CAUYQV010167311.1:0-11551 GCA_963574575.1 Galagoides demidoff | reverse complement strand
ATTACCCACGAGAAAAGGAAGAAGTTAGGAAGCAGAAAGAATTCAAACAGAAAAACACATAGATGCAAAAGGCCTTGTCTATTCCCTAAAAAAGTATAATCTGGTATCCAAAGTACTCAGCCCTATTATGAAACTAATTTATAGCTTTCATATGAAAGCTATAACCTAATCATTACCTAAGAATATGGGGAGGGCAGAGGGGGAGGGGTGGAGGGAGGGTGATTGAAGGGATCACCTCTATGGTTTATCTTTCAAGGGTACAAGTGAATCTTCTAAAAGTAGAACATAAACGTCTTAACACAATAACTAAGAAAATGAGATGACGGCTGAGTTAACCAATTTGATGAAAATATTTCAAATTGTATATGAAAACATCACACTGTACCCCATGATTGCATTAATGTACACAGTTATGATTTAATTTTTTTAAAAAAGAAATTATAATCCAGTTACGGAAATGCAATTAACACACATGAAGCAACTCAAAACATAATGTAGCCTTAATAGCATCTGATGGTAAGGTCTAAAAAGCAGTCAGTCCTCTGAGGGAGGGGTGAGCCTGCGCTTTAGTAAACCACGTTAATGAAAAATTCACACGTACCTCATACACAGGTAAAATGTCACGCATCAATTTAAAAAATTCAGAAACCTTGAAAGTCTTCATAGCTACAGTGACTATTTTAGGCATTTAATTGGTCTTAACAGTGGATAGAAAAGTTATGTGAGGCTTATTCAAAGATACAAGGGTTGTTTTTAATGGGGGTCTGAAATAGGAACAGCAAGTCAGTGTTAGATTAATTTACAACAGACACAATACAGTTAAGCCATTTCTTAGAAGGAAAGTAAGTATGATATTTTCTTTAACCATAATCTTATAGTTCAAGGCCTATTTCATGGACCTAAGATAGTAAAAATTTGCCGAAATACAATAACAAATCCTCCGATCCTTTGAGCTGATTTCCAGGAGGGTTAATGAGTTTATTTCAATGATATTTGCCCAATTTATTCACACAAATTAGAGTATTTATAAACAACTTAGTTGGGGTAGAGGGGCAGGGAAAAGAACAATAGAAAGATGAAACTATATTTGTGAAATAGAGTAATGCAATTAGGTAAAATAAAAAAATAAAAACAGGTTTATGAACTCACTAAACCCGTGTTCCTTTTCTCTCTGCCCAATAGTAGCACATAGTCTTTATTTTACTTTGTATTTAAATGAAGAGAATTTTTTTTTTTTGCAAAACCATCATCAGAGCAAAATTCCTATTTTTTGAGATATCATAGCTTTTCTCCATTAAAATAATTTATCAAAAAAGAAACAGAACTAATGAATGATCTGGGGTATTTTCAAAGGCACACATTGTGTGGGCGGACATATCAGAGAATGTTAGGATAGCACAACTTGTACCCTATCTCTCATTCTACAGCATAAAAAAAAAATAATGAGTTATGCCATTGAAATGTATTCCTTTAAATGTTTCATGTATCTTAGCTTCTGTTAACCTCTCCCCTTCCACTCTGCTGATGTCTGTTATCTTTGTACATATATTTACATAAATCTTTACACATTCAAAATGTACTTTTTGTGTGTGCTAAAGGAAACATAAGTAAACAATAATGGTTCATATCAAAAAATCAATCTCTGTATATTTACAAAGGTCTGACAATGAAGTTCACGAGTCAATCTTGGAAAAAGTGCTATATATCTCATTGCTGAATATCACTATGGTCACCGCTGAAATACTTTCCACAGGAAGCTACGTGCTGATGCCAGCGCCTCGTCTGTCCTTCAAAGCAATTTTGGAACTCCTTTCCTGGAATGGGCCATCAGAGCTATCATCATATTACCCTTAATGTTATGAATATCATCAAAATGTCTTCCTTTCAATATTTCCTTTATCCTCGGGTAAAGAAAAAAGTCATCGGAGGCCAGCTCGGTCCTGTATGGAGAGTGATGCAATGCACTTGTGTACTGGCTATAATCTCCCTCACTCCCACACAGACAGTTCTGTGTGAGCTGCAACCCTGTTGTGATACAACAGCCCATTTTTGCACACACCTTTTTTATGACAATATTTTCAGTTGAAATTTTCCTATTTCTCTGTTGATGTTTACTTAGTCTGCTATCATTCTCACCATCAGCCAATGATTTTGGTACACAGTTCGACAAATTTTTGCAAAGTTTCTGTCAGTTCTGTGCATGGTGGCAGGTTTGCAAACTTAATTATCAGACTTTGTATATCTTAAATACAGTAAGAGGTAAAATTTTTTATTTGTAAGTTCTAAAATTTGGGGTGGTACCACTTTACTAAAGTCATCAGGTTTTTTTTTTTTTTTTCTTATCTCCTAGAAATAGGTACTTGTGTCTAAGGCAGAATATTCCCGAGATAGCTCCTGAGAGGGTCTCTCAAAGGAGGTTGATAACAAAATCCCATAGAGCCCCTTAATACAATGGCTGGACTTCCAGCTTACGTGTATAGCTACAGCTGACACTATATTTCTCCAAAGATAAATGATATAAATGACCTCTGATCTATGATTTCTACTTATAAAAGAATCTAGAGGCATTTAAATTATGAATTCTATGCCATTTGTAATAGGATCACAACAGACTTAAGGGACTCAGGAAAGGACGGAGGTTTTAGCATCTTCAGATCCAAGTCACAACCCATTTCCCCCAGTTCTGCCTTTTAGTAGGTACATGATTGTTAAGCTTGTTAGGACTTATTTTTCACTTCTTAGAAAAAAAGGATAATAATAAACTCTACCTTATATGATTTTTGAGATAATTAACAAATGAGAACCACAACACTCCACAATTCAAGGAGCCACCACTCACATTATATATGTAAGATAAATGTGCCCCTTGGCATTGAGAAATAGAACAGGCTTGAATAACAGGAGCAAAGTTCTTACCTCACAGTCATCTACAAAAGAGATGCTTAAGGTTGGATTATTCAGCAGCATTGCAATAACAGAATCAGTGTGGGCTTGACATTTTTGCATATCGAAATTGTGTTTACTGAGCACAGCAACAAGGTTTATGCCTATTTTGAACTCCACATGCCAAGGACATTGCCATGTTCGTAGAAAAAACTCAGCACCAGTGTGTTTCATCATAAAGATCACATTAAACTGTATGAGTGAGTGATCAGGAGTCCTTTGCAAACCTCTGTCTTCCATTAAGAATTCCCAGTGAGCCTACGCATGAGGAGAAGGAGGTTCTAGGACATAGCGCTTTCATTATCTAAAGTAAAATAAGCGTTTGTGAATTTTTATCATAAGGATTATGTGATAATAGCATTCAAAAACATAAAGCTAATATGTGAAAGAGGAAGAGAAAAAAGAGAGAGAGAGAACATGCTTGTGCTCTGCATTTAAAGAGCAAATTAAAGAGCAAAGATTTAAAATGGGATGCCCACAAAAAACAAAATAAACAAATATATATATATATATATATATGCTGATATTAGGGAATAGATATTAATAGATTTAACAGTTGTCTGAGAACATCAGAAGAAATTAAATCAAATTTATTGATTAGTGAAAGCTACCAATTTGTCCTACTTTCTATTTGTGGGAGGAGAGTTTTCAGGTATGTCTGTATCAGCCTTGCTGATTCCCTTATTTGCTGGGCATCCACTAGATGCATCATGCCATTTGAACAGCTCTCTTTGAGGATGCCACACGTCTTTATCCATTTCTGCATGTATTTGGACTTCAAAGCTTCCATTAGCTTTTTATATATGCAGCAGGGATTGGCCAACTTATCAGAAAACGTTTAAGCGTAATGTGAAAACTGAGCTACAGAGAGAAGTGGCTCCCCCAACTGTTCCTCAGTGGCAGAGGGAGCTGGGGCTGTTGCACTGGGCTCCAGATTCTCTTACACCACTCAAGATGAGTGCAGCCCAAGAGAAGTGGCTGCTTGTCTTTGTAAGTTATACTCTTTCTCGGGACCTAAATTGCTTTCACTAAACCAATGAACATGCTTCTATTAAAACACCATCACCAAAGTGGCACAGGAGAAAACTGGGAATTTTTACTATGTCTGTTGTCTACCATAAAAACAAGTCCAAAATTTAAAAAACAATGTATTAGACCCATCTGTTTTGGGATATATTACTGAATCACAGTATTCTTTTTTTTTTAATTGAATCATAGCTGTGTACATTAATGCAATCATGGGGTACAGTGTGGTGTTTTCATATACATTTTGAAATACTCTCATCAAAGTGGTTAACGCAGCCTTCATGTCATTTTCTTAGTTATTGAGTTAAGACATTCATATTCTGCTTTTAGAAAGATTCACTTAACCCTTGTAGGATAAACCATAGAGGTGACCCCACCTTTCACCCTCCCTCCCCCTATCCACCCCCTCCCCTCCCCTCTCCCACCCCCCTTCCCATATTCTAAGGCTATAAAGAGATGGGTTCTCCCTCTTACTCAGGCTGGTCTCAAACTCCTGATCCCAAGTAATCCACCCACCACAGCCTCCCAGAGTGCTAGGGTTACAATTATAGGAGATAATTAAGACAAGGAAAATACACTGCAAATTAGGTCAAGACATGAATGTTAAATAAAGGGAAAAAGAGACTCTCCTCCCTTTTTCTTTCCTTCTTTCTCTCTTCATCCCTTTCCTATGGTATTCTACAAAAGTACCTCATTAAGAGTTATAAAGTCTCAGGTATTACTGTCTTACTATGGCCATTATTTATATGTGTAATGTCAGCATAATAAATTTCTTTCTTTGGACCTCTTATTCCTCAATCTCAAAATAATCTCCACAGTCTTTTACTTCCTTAAATTATTTTCTTTCTTTCTTTTTTTTTTTTTTTTTTTGTTAATAGAGAAAGGGTCTTGCTATGTTGCCCAGGCAGGTTCAAACTCCTGGGCTCAAGCAATCCCACCAAGTGATCCCAGATGAAAATGGAGATTGCTTGGACTAGAATGAGAAAAGAGCAAAGTCAACAGACATTATAGAAGTAGGGTTAGTGAGAGCTTGGTATTAAAGTAGATGTGGGATTTATGAGGGAAAAAAATCAACAATATCTCCTCAAGTTTTATTTTTTATTTGACAAGTGGAGTAAAGATTACTGCCAAAGATGGAAAATATTAAGAGAGATAATATTTGAGAAAGAAATTATAAGTTCTGGTTTGAATATATCAAATTTGACATTCCACTTCAACAGACAATAGAAATATTAAATAAAAAGTTGAATTTTTTTTTTGAGGCAGAGTCTCACTCTGGCACCTTGAGGAAAGTGCCATGTCATAATAAACTGAGCAACCTCAACCTCTTGGGCTCAAGCAATCATCTTGCCTCAGTTTTTCTATTTTTAGTAGAGATGGAGTCTCCCTCTTGCTTAGGCTGGTCTCGAACTCCTGAGCTCAAGCAATTCACCCACCTTGGCCTCCCAGAGTACTAGGATTACAGGTGTGAGCCACTGTGCCTGGCAAAAAGTTGAATATTCAAATCCAGAGCTCAAAGGTCTGAGCTAAAGGCACAGGTGGGATGGGAAAAATGAAGATATAAATTCAGCCTTAATGGGGATATATGAAGTATTTAAACATATGAGCCATATCTGCTTCTGGTATAGAGAAATGCATGCCTAATGAACTGATCCTTAGCAAAAAACAACTGTAAACTCTAAACAAAATTTAAAAAGCAAGTACCTGAAGGCTCTGGAGACCAAACAAAGGCAGAAAGATTCTGAAGGAAGTTAAAGCTAGGCGCAAGCTGCTGGGACAAAGTATATTCTCCCTATTTTGTGGCTTCACTCTGAGGGCTATCTTAGTGGTAAGGGAGAGGAAAGTGAGGACACCAATAGAAACCCTGACATTTTTGCCTGAAAGAACCATAGAAGAAACCTGGCATATCCCAATTCAGCATATAAATTTAACCCAAATGTCTGGCTGACTCCTTAGTTTGCAGCTAAGACTTGAACTGAAATGAGATCTGAGTCACCACCCACCCACAATAGGTATGACAGTTTATAGTCAGACTATAAGTCAAGTTAATTGTCTGCTAAATCAAAAACATCAATCTTCTACCTGACCACTAGGGCAATGTAATAATATCTAGAGTCTCCACAACATAATGTTCACAATGTCCAGGTTATGTATGAAGAACTAGGAAAATGTGACCCATTCTCAACAGGTCAGTATTAAGATAACCCAAACATTAGCATTACTAGATAAGAACTTGAAAGCAGCTGTTATAACCAGGCTTCTTGAAGTAAAGGAAAACATGCTCATAATGAATAAAAAGATAGTCAATCTCACCTATTAAATACATGAAAATAGGAAAGGTACCAAATTTTAGAATTGAAGAATATTACATCTGAATTTTAAATTCCCTGATGGACTTAAAACGGCATAAAGAAGATGGCAAAGGAACAATTCAATAAATTCGAAAGTAGATACCATAGAAATCATCTAAATCTGAAGAATGAAAGGAAAAATATTGAAAAAAATTAAAAGAGCTTCAGGGATCTGTGGGAAATTTCAAAAGTGTATGATAAGGTAGCTGGGGTCCTAAAAGAAGATGATAAGGAAATTGGCCAGAAAAATAATGGAAAAAATGGCCAAAACTTCTCAAATTTGGTGAAAGATAAAGATGTATATATTTGGGAAGTTCAGAAAACCCCAAAAAGAATACATTCAAGCAAACTACACCTACATACATTCTAGGGTCTAATGTGGAAATCAAAGGTGACGATGGGACAGACAAAATCACAAAAGATAAGGGTAGAGAAGAGGCCCAAGACTAAGCTCTAGAATCCTCTAAAGTGGAGAGGTCAGGTAGAAGATGAAAAGTCAGTAAAGGAACTAAGAAATAGCCAATGAGGTACCAAAAAATACAAATAAAAAAAGAGAGGGAGAATGTGATGATTACATTGCCCAAGAGTAAAAGTATTTTAAGAAGAAAAAATTAGTTACCTTTACAGCACGTAGGAAGGAGCACAGATCAAGTGCGATGAAGCCAAAAAAAAAAAAAAAAAAAAGATGGCAATAAGACTTGACTCCACGGGAATCGGAGAAAACCTAGACAATAGCAGTCCCAATGAAGGGGTAGAGAAAAAAAAGTACAATAAGAAGAGGATGAGAAAAGAAAAGAATGCAAAGAAGAAAAATGTAGATTTCCTGGGTGCTGATCCCCAACATGCCAATTGAGAAGCAATACTAAATCATGAATCATAATCTCACTTATACATGCAATCTAAAAGAGTTGAACTCATAGAATCAGAGAGTAGAATGGTGGTTACCAGGAGCTGGGGTGGATGGGAATGAGGATGTGTTTGTCAATGTCAATCTAATGTAGAGCACGGGTGGTAAAGTACATTAATTATTTTGAATGTAGCAATTATTACACAATGTATACAAATATCAGATTGTCATATTATACGTACTTGAGTATACTTTGAATATATGTAATCTTTATATAAATTCAATATTTAAAAAATTTTTTTAAATTCATTATAAAAAATAGGAGGACATGCTGAAGGAAACACAGACAGGCCACTAACCTTACTCTAATTTATTTATCTATTTTTGCTTCCCTGTGCCCAGAAATGTCTAGCACATAGTGAAATGCCCAATAAATACTTGCCAAAAGAACAAATTGGTTCAAAATGGCTCAATATTACTCCTCATTTTGATTGTATACTTTACCAAAGGACCATCCTTGATAAAATTTTACATTTAGTCATAAAGAGAGAAGGGGCCAAGACAGGCATGGACCAATAACAGCAAGGCCAGAGATGCTGAAATGTCAATCCATGCTGAGCCAGCTTTAGCTCAGTTCTTGCTCCCCAGATAAATCTATTCTATATAATAATTAAACAGAAGAAGTGTCTGGGCCTAAATAAATCTAAAATGTCTGCCTCCTTTTCCAAAAAGTTGTCTTTATGTGAAAAGACACTCAGAGTTCACTTGTTAACTGTAGTAGTTTGGTGTTGTTTATTTAGCAGTCCTTAATAGAAAAGAACACATAATTACACCCAGGAGATCTTTTTTTAAACCAAGCATTTATACAGCATTGCATTTTCTTTGTGTTTTCCCCCATACAAATTCATGTATTTGTTCAATCATTCATTCATCATTCATTTTATCCCTGTATGGAATAATCCAGTATAGGGCGTGAGAATATAATAGTGTTTTTATAAAGACCCTGCAAAATACTGAATGCAACATGTGTCATAAGGAGACATTTACTTCCAGAAACCAGTTTCATGCTGCAAACTGAGATGCATAACAAGCAATAACAGCAACCTAAAAACAGACTGAGATACACCCGGAGCCCAGCACTTCTTATCTTCACTCTCCTCAAAAAACTGCAGAGTCACCCAGTTCATCGAGGGCTATGCGACTCCAGCACCCTTTGAATCCATGCTCCATTTTCTGGGCAACACAATCACATCAATCCCTGTCATATACTTTGCTTAGATGTCATCATTATTAAAAAGCAATGTGTTGCCTGCAAAAAAGCTGATTAACAACCATAGTCAAGGCCTTAAAATGAAATAAACAACAGAGTGAAGATGGTCTCATTGCCAGCTGTTATATCTCCTCCATTCCCAGGAGAAGAAGCAGAAGGGGAGGTGACCAAGGTCATTTATCACTAGATTAAATAATGAAAAGAGCCAATAACAATTTTCCACTTCGATATTTGTTATCCACTTCACTTGACCTATTATTCAAGTTATGTCTACATCTGCTGAAAGAGGGCTTCCTGTATGGAAAAAATATTAACAGAGAATACACAAGAGAAGAGAGACATGTCTGTCCATTCAATTCACCCTCCCCTCTTTCTACCCTCCAGTTCTCTTTGACATCATCCTAGGGGATATGTGGAAATGGTCACTTACAGTCAGTAAGAGGCTTGCATTGGTCCATAAGTATTTACATCTGATTGATCAAAGAAATTGTATCATAATTTAGCATACCTTTTATGTCAAGATCCCCAACTTTTTCCATGATTACTTTTATACTGGGGACTTCATTTACTTTGTATTTTACTCTTCTATAAGAGTATAGCATGCCCATTAGTCAATAATCTCTGGCAAAGAGGAAAACTACAAAGGTACAGTAAGGAACAAAGAAAGGCAGCCAGTGGTGTTATAAATAACACTGAATTTTGAAAAGGAGTCCTGCGTTCAAATTCAGGTTTTATAACCTTTGAAACAAATGTTGTATATCTTCAATGAGAATTTTATTGAGCCAAATTCTTTTTTACTAATAAAAATTTACTGATGTACCACACAGTAGTAACCTAATTCCTTCCCTTGTTTGGAATATGGGGGCAATACTGTAACTTAGAGGTTTGTCTTATAGATTACATGGACTTACAAATTAAAGTGATACTGCAATATAAGGTATTATGAATTATTTGGGGTGGAGGGTAGAAGTGTAGCCACTGCATCAGAGAAGGCTGGACCAATCTTTGCCTAAGGAATGAATTCGGATTGGTTTAAACCAATTTTGGTGGCCCGTGAGACATGAAAAGTAGTCAGCTGGGGAAGGATGGCCTAGGGTTGCTTTTGAAAATGAGTTCTTCACACTTAAAGACACTGGAAGAGATACCTCACCTACTTTCAGATCTTGTTACCTGTGCACATGATGCTTGGGACTTCTGCAGCTATGTTGTGACTGTGAGGAGAGCTAGGCTGAGGCCTAACCCATCATGCTGAGGATGACAGAGCAGAAAGACAGAAAGTACCTGGGCATTTAATGACAATGTTGAGCCTCTGCACCAACCAAGTCACCCAACTGCTTATTCTTCTATTTACGTGAGATAGTATAAATATTCTTCTCATTCTTTTGACCACTTTGAGTTGGTTTTTCTATTACTCATGCCAAAAGCATTCTGATGCAGCTGCCATCTATTAAGTGCTAGATAGAAACTTAATAGGTATTGTCTCATTTAATTCTTACAGTAACCAACCAGAGAAAATTTCATTAACTCTGTTTTGCAGCTGAGAAATCTGAGACTCAAGAGAAATGAAGTTGACTAATAAATGGCAGTGTCGAGACTGAAACTCAAGTGTTCTCTATGCCAGAGCCCACGTGCTTCTCTTCCCGCTCCTGTGCCTTGGAACTGTGCATCCCAAAGAGCACGTGAATTAGCAGGAAAGTCTTCAAGTGGCCTGTTTCCTGCACTCAGCTGCGTCCCTGGCCACATCATCTCTGGATTCTCACGTGTAGAATAAAGTGATCTATCGAATGATCTCACCCAACTATGATTATAAATGGAAAACAATTAAAGCTGTGATTCATTTCAATTTTTATTTCTAAAGTATTCCCTTCACACTTCCTCTGACAGCCGAGAAACAGGCTTTGAAGCCGGAAACTCCACCTTCTATGCTGTGGGTCCCTCTCTGACTTGCCTGATGTGTGAAGCTGGTGAGGTATATGATTTGGGGCTGTTAGAGGGCAAAACACACATCCTACTCAATTCTCTTACCAGCCAAAGGGGCACCTTAGCATCTCTGCCTGCCACAAAGGCTGGGAGTCGTTCTGAAAAGCTGAGGCACCCCACCCTTCCCACCCAATAGTGAGGATGTGGGCCCCTGTATCCTGCAGGCAGCGAGGGAGGTGGCAGCATGTTGCCATTATTAGCTAATGCAAGGTGTGCTGCTACACAGAATGATTATATGCTAATTGCTTCCTTCACTTGCTTTGTTTTGATTCCTCAGGATGGACTCTCTCTCTTACCTGTGGAAATAAAATTCGCAAGGCTCCTCATTTGGTTGTCAGGAAGATAGCTTGTAGGCCAAGATTTATGTCCGCCTTTCAGGCTCAAGTCTATTTAGGAACTGTAAAAGCATTTAAATGGGGAAGCAAAAAGAATAGGGTGTTCCAAAATAAGTAGCTATTTCTGCTTCCAGGAGGTGGAGCTTAATCCCATCCCCCGTGAGTGTAGGTTGGACTCAGTGACGGGTACCCAATGAATAATAGCATGGAAAGGGGAAAGTAGAAACTTTAAAGGAGAGAAACTTGGCAAACACTACCTTAAGCAAGTGACTGAGCCTCACAAAGTAAGTCATGTACCCCTATGTAGGAGGTGATGGGGACAGAACTTCACTCTGTGGTCTTTCTCCTAAGAACCTATAACCCCAAAACAATCGTGAGAAAAATATCAAACAAACACAAACAGAAGGACAATATCTAAGCAGTACTCCTCAAAACTATCAAGGTCATCCAAAACAAAGACAGAGAAATTGTCATAGACCCAAGGAAACCTAAAGAACCAGAATGAGCTAGATAAGAGGGGAGGAAAAAGTATCCAATGTACACACCCCTATTATGAAACTAATTTATACCTTTTATATGAAAGCTATAACCAAATAGCCTAAGAATGTGGGGAGGAGGGAGGGAGAAGGGAGGAGGGAATGGGTGGAGGGAGGGGGATTGGAGGGACCATTTTTGAGGTTTATCTTACAGGGGTACAAGTGAAACTCTCTAAGAGTAGAATCAGAATGTTTTAAAACAATAACTGAGAGAATGACATGAAGGCTGTGTTGATCAGTTTGATGGAAGTATTTCGGATTGC
>CAUYQV010167308.1:0-17866 GCA_963574575.1 Galagoides demidoff | reverse complement strand
ATCAATTGTAACAATTCTGGACATTTAGAAAAGGGAAGAAAGAGCCACTATTAAATATGCTGTCCACCTTTCACTAAGGCTTTCTTCTTACTCCTCTTCTACCAGAATTTCCATCATCTTTTTGTTGTTGTTGTTGTTGTTGTTTTGTTTTTTTGAGACAGAGTCTCACTATGTCACCCTCAGTAGAGTGCTATGGTGTCACAGCTCACAGCAACCTCAAACTCTTGGGCTTAAGCAATTCTCTTGCCTCAGCCTCCCAAGTAGCTAGGACTACAGGTCCCCACCACAATGCCTGGCTATTTTTTTGTTGCAGTTGTCATTGCTGTTTAGCTGATCCAAACCAGGATTGAACCCACCAGCTTGAGTGTATGTGGCCAGCTCTCCACCCACTGAGCTACAGGTGCCGCCCTCCATCTTTTCTTTACAGCATCACTTCAACACGGTAAAAGGTACCATCTAAGAATAAGCAATGAGCCCCCTGTTTGAATCCCGTCTTTGCATGCTGGGCTTTCATTCAGGTCATGGAAATCCACTCTTAACAATTAGAGCCACGTAAAGTCCCAGTGTGTTCAACTTTGACTCTGTAGAACTTACGCCAATCTCTAATAGTTCAGGAACTACGCCTTAATTGCTCTGTTGGCAGCCTCAGGCAGGAAAAAGGCTCACCTCCGTGGAGAAAGGTCCAAGGGAGAGAAAGGGCATCCCCCATTAGATTGAGCCAGGAGAGAAACAGAGAGGGCCACAACAGCCCTGGCCACTGCACACCTAGCCACACTTAGGACAAGCAGTGCCACAAAATATCCAGATCAGTATATGGCCTGAAACATGAAGCCTTCAATGTAGAAAGCTTTACACTCTACAGCATGAATTTTGAAGTCAGCAAGGCTGATGGCATAGGAGGCAGCACATATGGAAAGATGGATGGTACTACTTTGGAAAGTAATTTCTAACAGAGAAAACTATGTCAGTTATTTTTCAAAAAGTCAGCTGATTCATTTATATCATATATTTAAATAAATACTTATGGAGCACCCATATCAGACTCTGAGGGTAAAAAAATAAATAAAAGAAAATCTTTGTCCTTAAAAAGCTTAGAATGTTGAGTTGGAGCCAGACAACCTTTGAGATATTCAAGATAAGAAACGGATGACAAAATTCAGCATCCTTTTCTATCAAGAACACTTAAGAAAATAAGTATAGGTGGCACATTTCTTAAGATGATTTAAGCCATCTATGACAAACCCACAGCTAACATCATACTGAAGGGAATAAAACTGAAAACTTTTCCACTTAGAACTAGAGCAGGATAAGAATATCCACTATCTCCACTATTATTCACCATAATTCTGAAAGTTCTAGCCAATGCAATCAGGCAAGAGAAGGATACAATGGGCATTCAAATGGGGGGCAGAGGAAGTCAAATTCTCCCTCTTTTCCAATGACATGATCTTATACTTAGAAAAACCCAGGGACTCAATCACAAAACTCTTGGAAGTCATCAGGAAATAGAGTAATGTCTCAGGGTATAAAATCAATGTCCAAAAATCAGTAGCCTTTGTATATATCAGTAACAGCCAAGTTGAGAAGCAAATCAAGGACATAATTCCCTTCACAGTAGCTTCTAAGAAAATGAAATACTTAGGAATATACCTAAAAAAGGAGGTGAAAGATCTTTTCTTTTCTTTCTTTTTTTTTTTTTTAATTAAATCATAGCTGTGTACATTAATGCAGTCATGGGGTACAGTGTACTAGTTTTATATACAATTTGAAATACTTTCATCAAACTTTTTAACATAGCCTTCATGGCATCCTCTTAATTATTGTGTTAAGACATTTATATTCTACATTTAGAAAGATTTGCATGTACCCTGGTAAGATGAATCATAGGTGTGGTCTCACCAAACACCCTCCCTCCACTCTGAAAGATCTTTTCAAAGATAATTATGAAACTCTAAGAAAAGAAATTGCAGAAGACACTAACAAATGGAAGAACATACTATGCTCTTGGCTGAGAAGAATCAACATTGTCAAAATGTCTATTCTACCCATAGCCATCTACAGACTCAATGCAATCCCAGTTAAAATGCCAACATCATATTTTGAAGAATTGGAAAAAATAGTACTTCATTTTGTATGGAAGCAGAAAAAAAAAGATATAGCTAAGCCTATTCTTAGTAATAAAAACAAAGTTAGAGGCATCACCCTACCAGACTTCTGGCTATAAGTACGCAGTAATCAAAACAGCATAGTATTGGCACAAAAAAGGAGACAAAGACATATGGGACAGAATAGAAAACCAAGAGATGAAACCAGTCTCTACTTGCCATCTCATTTTTGATAAGCCAAACAAAAGCATACAATGGAGGAAAAGAATCCCTATTCAACAAATGGGGCTGGGAGAACTGGATAACCACATGTAAAAGACTGAAACTGGACCTACACCTTTCACCACTTAACAAAAATTGATTCAAGATGGGTAAGAGACTTAAATCAAAGGCAAGAAATGATAAAAATCTTAGAAGACAGTGTGGAGAAAATGCTGATGATATTGGACTGGGGAAGATTTTAAGACAAAGACTTCAGGGGCTATCACAACAACAACAAAAATTAATAAATGGGACTTAATTAAGCTGAAAAGCTTCTACACAGCTAAGGACACAAGTAAAGCAAAAAGACAACCTTCAGAATGGGAAAAGATATTTTCAGGGTATGAATTTGACAAAGGGTTGATAACCAGAATCTAGAGAACTCAAAGTAATCAAGAAAAAAAGAGTAAATAAGCCCATCTACCTCTGGGCAAGAGATATGAAGAGAACCTTCTCTGATGAAAATAGACAAATGGCTAACAAACATTTGAAAAAATGTTCAACGTCACTGATTGTCAGAGAAATGCAAATCAAAACCACCCTGACATATCACCTAACCACAGTGAGAAGAGCCCACATTACAAAGTCTCAAAGTTGCAGATGCTGGCATGGATGTGGAGAGAAGGAAACACTTCTGCATTGCTGGTAGGACTGTAAACTAATACAACCTTTTTGGAAGGAAGTATGGAGAATCCTCAAAGATAGACATCCCGTTTGATCCTGCAATCCCATTACCAGGCATGTACCCAGAAAAAAAAAAAATCATTTTATCATAAGGACATTTGCACTAAACTGTTTATCACAGGTCAATTTATAATCATCAACACATGGAAACAACCTAAATGCCCACCAACCCAGGAATGGATTAACAAACTGTGGTATATGTGTATTATTTAGCCATTAGCCATTTAGCCATTAAAAAAAAAAAAAGGAGGCTTTATATTTTTTGTATTAACCTGGATTGAGTTGGAACACTTTCTGCTTAGTAAAGCATCATAACAATGGAGAAGCAAGAATCCAATGTACTCAATTTTAATATGAAGGCAGTAGATGAGCTAATATAAGGGGTAGGGAAGGGAAATGAGGGACCAGGGAGAGGGGAGGAGGGATGGGGATGGGAGGGTCACAATGTAGGGTACACCTCTTGAGGACAGGACACAATTTACAAGTAGAACTTTACCTAACAAACACAATCAGTACAACCTAATTCTTTCTATCCTCAATGAATCCCAAACAATAAAAAAAAAAGACAGGAAACAATTAGGATGTAATGATAGAGGATAGAGTAAACCAATAGAGTATTGATAGATAAAGACAGAGGGTCATATTTTTAAAAAATATATAGTCAGGAGGTAAAAATCATCAAACTTCATAATATGTTGAATACAGAGGATGATTTAAAAAAACAGTCAAAATTATCTTTCATAGATTTCTAACTTGGAGAAAGACCAAGAGATAATATGATTCTCAGGTATTCATCCACTTAACAAATATTTGTTAGACTTCTGGAATGCCTGATACTTTAGCATCTCTTATTTAATTGAATCTATATAGTAGAATAGCATTTTTTTCAGAGATTTAGACATTGAATAGAAACTTGAGATACAATGTAATTCAACCATTACAAATAAAATATGAAAAAGCATGTCCAAATAATAATAATGTTCAACAACTACCATGTGTCAAGCACTATATTCTTTATAACTAATTCTCAGGACAATGAATTTTAGCATCCCTAATCACAAATGAAGAAACAGAAGCTAAGAGAGATTAAGTGATCAAGTATCTTTTTCACAGACTCATGACATAAAGTGGAAAAGGGCCTACCATCTGGTAGTCTCACTGACTCCAAAGAGAATGGGTTGTAATCCCAAGGTTATATTAGTTAACAGTGTTGGAAATACAACTTCCTTTCAACTCTCTTCTTTAGCCCATTGTCCCTAAATGTAATAACAGCATGTGCTACATTTTATTTCAGATCTATTTATTTCCAAGTCATGTGATCCATTAAAAACACTTTCCTCTCCAACATTTTGTAGTACAACCAGTGCTACTGAGAGAGGATACCCAAGGAGGGTGAGGTCTGGGAGAACAGGTCTTCTCAAGGAGGCCACAGGGATACACCTGTATGGTCACTCAGCTCTTGAGAATTTGTAAACTTCCTAGAACTTGGAAGTTTTCTACTTCTGTGAAATCCTGGAGTTCTGTGGAGGCTGGAACAGCATTTCCCACTTGATTCAAACTGGCTAATGAAAAAGCTACCTATGGGTTGGAACTTTTTGAATGGAGATAAAAAGGGAAAGACCAAGCCATCTGGGGAACACAGCCATTGGGAATTCTTCTATGTTATAAGCTCCCACCCAGTGAATAAAGCCCGTCCTCTTAGAAACATGGCGTTTGGGTACTCTTTCTCTCTGTTGGGCCTCGTCTTCCTGTAACACTATGCTGGATACATGTAGTACTGGTTTATAAGAGCCAATTGTGTACACTTCATCCCAACTCTGCATTCAACAATGGCACACTGGTAGCTCAAAATTGCCCAAGGTGTGAGTATTTTCACTACAAAATTTAAACAAGCTATAAGCTAAGGTTTCTATCAGTTCATTTTGGGAAAGTTTGTTGTTAAACATATACCAGCATACTGCTGTGTTTAAATGTTTATAGATACACATTTGATAACAAAGCCTATTGAAGACTTTAAAATCACTTCCTTAATGTGAGTGCACTGAAGTTTGGCTTAGAATATAATATTTTTATCACCTATGATGCAACTTGTTGGATTTGCAGAAAACAGTATTATTGTCAGATGCTTTATACATGGTGAAATTAAACACATTTACTGTGAAGGGCTGGGAGGCTTTAGGGCCCCCACAGCCTGGGGAACATTCAGGGAATGAACCCCCCCAATTGATTCTCCTCTGTTCTCAAAACAAACATATTCCTTTCTTCATGCTCCCTCTGCCAAAGTCATGTAGATCTTTCTTTTTCTAGTTAACTATGCAGAAATCCTTGTGATCTTTTCTTTTTATTTCTTGTCATATGTTAATGAAGTTAAGTAGAAATCATTAACAAGATGATTTGTCTTTATTCAAGTCATTTACATTTGCCTAATCATACTGTAAGACCAAAAATATGTCTTTATTTTATGCTACTTCCCCATATTGTCTATGCTACTACCCCCTAGATGACCCTGTACAGATACTATAAAATAAAGCTGATTTTGTGCTTCAGAGCTGGCTACAGCCATCAGGTCAGTCAGACCTCGAGGTCCCATCTTTTGTCTCTGTGTCTTCCCTTGTGCTGTATTTTTCTTAGTCCCTGCCAAATCCACTCTGGTTCACTCCCCTTCCCCGCACTGGCTTGCGACAATTTACATTCAATTCTAAAATATATTAACTTATCCCAGGATTACTATTTTGGTCCAGATTTGCCTCTCCAATGACTTTTGTAAATTTTATGTTTTTAAATCGCAGCATGTTTAGGGGCTACTTTTCTTTATGAAGATCTATGATGTTTGGGGAGAGGAGTCTGCAGTTATTTTTTCATTGTGAGAATCCAAGGTCTCTCCTTAATAATAACTAACTGATCTGTGCTTAAAAGTAGATAGATCATTATCATTGTATGCATATGACAATTACATATGAGCATGCAGTTTGCATGATTTCTAAACTCCAGGACCAAATGACTAAATGACTTTTTGAACAGTACAACTCTAAGAGAGTGGAAATTCTTTACCTGGTACCACATAGTCCATTGCTGGTGGCTGTATTGTAACAGGGAAATTCTCTTTCAAATCAAGGAATGCTGCAATCAAAATAGCCTTTCCTGTACTTCAAGATGGAAAACTGAACAACAGTCCTTTTTTTCATTGGGAAAAAAATGTGCATTTTGATAAACTATGTAGGGACACATTAGCTCAGAATGGTGGGTTTGAGAAAAGCATGAATATTAATTTGCAATATTTTGAGAAGGACATGTTTATGGCAATTGGATGATTACTTACTGGTAATTGTGTCATAATAACGTTAGTACTTTAAATGCAATCTCAAAAACAAATAACCCATGCAGCTTTGCACTACAATATCATCAGCAGCCCTTCAAAAACAAATCTGTCTTTGAAGACAAATACCTTAAGGAAAATTAAATCAGAACTTTCAAAGAGTTATGAATCTCACAGGTACTGGCTCTCTCTAGATAAGCAGGTATCCAACGAAAGCCAGTCCCTGCTGGAATTGCCATAAACAAGCACAATTTTGACTAAAACCCCAGCCAAAGTCAGGCTTCTGGAAACTGCTATCGGTTTCCCCAATCCTTCCAGGAATAAGAAGGAAGTTAGAATAATGGAAAAAATGTTGTGGTTTGAGGGCACTTTTGTAAAAACCTAAAGGATTTCTTAAATTGGGAATTTCAAACCTAGTTTTTCCAATTCCTGCAAGTCATTTGTGGGTATATATATATAGTTTTAAATCCAAGAAAGTAGAAAGTACAGCTGTTAAAACAATAAATATTTTGTCTTAGAAAATATCACATTGACTCATTATAGATACCTTGGAAGGGAGCCTGCAGTCTGCCACCTTGCATTTAAAAGGACAGGGGTCGTGAATCACAGATACAGGACATGTGGATACGTGGGAGAGAGAACTGGATTTTCATCATGTGTTGCGAATTTCCGAAACCACGCTTTAAAGAAGACATATATGACAACTTGAGAGCAACCACTTACAGGTTACTTTCCCACCCTTTCTCTTTGACTTGTGTGTGAATCCCACAAATCTGCATTTGTTAGGCATTAGCCCACACCCTTTTTATTGATTCAGACTACTAGTATGTGGTTCTCCTTGAGGACTGAATTCCAAGGCTTTTTTCCTCTGGTTCTCCCTTTCCTTTTAAGCACGTAGTAGGCATTCAGATTTACTGCCTACTATTTGCAGTAGGTTTCCAATGTTGATTGAACACCTACTATTTGCCAGGCACTATTCTAGGTTCTAGGGATACAGCAGTGCACAAAACATTGCTCCTCTACCTCTGCCTCCCCTTGGCACCCACCCCCAGCACCTCCTTGAGTTTATGTTCCACCAGGAGAGACAGAAATGAACAGGTAAAATATGTTGGATGGTGATGAATGGTCTATAGAGAAGTGAAGTAGAGGAGGTAGCTGCTGCAGAACAGGGAGTTGTATTATTTTAAATATGGTGGCCAAAGGGGGTGTTACTGTGAAGGAGATATGAGAGCAAGGTCTCATTAGAGGTGAGAGAGCATCACCTGATAGGCTATAGATAGAGAATATTTCATGCAAGGGACAAGTGAGGCTGAGTCCCTGGCATGTTTGACAAGCAGCTGGGGGTCAATGAAGTGGCTAGAGAGGAGTGGGCCAGGCAGATTATAGAATATGACATCAAAGGAAAAAATCACGTGTGTGTTTTTTGCAAGATGTGGGGTGGGGAGCATGTACAGAACTGTTATCTGATAAGAGTTCACGAGAGGTGGTTGACTCTAGATGTACTTTGGAGGTAAAGTCAATAGAATTTTGCTGATGAATTGGATGTGTGAATATCAGAAGTAAGGAGCAAACAGTACGCATGGGGGGAAAGTGAAGGAAGAAGGGGGACATTTTGGGGTAGGGACATGGAGTCATCATTTTCTGAGACAGGGAAGAAGAGAGAAAAGATAAGGAGTTGGATAGTCTGAGGAGCCCATTAGATGCTCAGTGGAGAAGCAGAGGAGATACATAACATCCCCCTCATGCAGTTGTTTTTTTTGGTTTTTTTTTTTTGAGACGGAGCCTCAAGCTATCCCCCTGGATAGAGTGCCATGGCATCACAGCTCATAGCAACCTCCAACTCCTGGGCTCAAGTGAGTCTCCTGCCTCTGCCTCCCAAGTAGCTGAGACCACAGGCGCCCGCCACAACGCCCAGCCATTTTTTGGTTGCAGCCATCATTGTTGTTTTGGTGGGCCCGGGCTGGGGATTTGAACCCGCCACCTTAGGTGTATGCGGCTGGCACCTTAGCCAATTGAGCCACAGGCACTGAGCCCCTCATGCAGTTGTTATACGAATGAATCGAATGTTAGTATATAACAAACAAATCAAAAGAGAGACTGATATTAGTTAACAGTTACTGAGTGCCTTCCATGTCAAGTACTATTCTAAGTATTTCACCTGTGCGATTTCATTTAGCCCCCACAATGACCCAATGAGAAATACTATTGCCCCCATTTTGTTGATAAGAAAGCTAAAGTTAACCACTTGCCCAAAGCCATTATGAGGCTGATAAGGCCCAACCTCTTGTGGCTAGACTCTCCTTCCTCTCTTGGGTACTGTGAAATGTGCCAAGGTCACTATGGTAACATGTCAAAACAAAAAACGTATGCTCTATACATGTTAACTCTCCACACAAATCCTCTTGACTTAGGGTTAATTTTGTCCTTTGTGGCCCCTATATTTTCATGAAAGACAGAGCCCAGTATGGTTTCCACCCATCTGCAAAGACGAAGCTAGAGCCAACCCAGTGTCTTAGTCCTTTGTGTGTTGCTACAACAGAATACTCAAGACTGGATAGTTTACAAGACAAGAGATTTAGTTCTTAAAGTTCTGTAGTCTGGGAAGTCCAAAGTCAAAAGGCCCATATCTGCCAAGGACCTTCTTGTTGCATCATCTGTGGTGGAAGGTGGAAGGGTGAGAGAGAGAGGGAAAGAGACAAAGGAAGCCTAACTCACTTTTATAATAAGCTCACTTTTCCAAAGCCAACATTAGTCTATGCATCATAACCTAATAACCTCTTATTAGGCCCCACCTCCAAACACTCTTGCATTGATAGTTAAGTTTCTAAGTTGTGAACTTCAGGGATTCATACAAACCACAGAGCCCGGCTTCTGCTAGTCCATTGTTACAATAAAACATATATATTAAAGAAGTAGAAAAACAAGAAACAGAGACCTACAGAAAGTATAAGAACACCAAAATAGAAGGTCACAGGGCACCAGTGTGAAGGCACAAAGCTGCACAGTACAACTTCCCACCACACCCGGGTGTCCTCTAGGGTAGTATATTTTGAAGCTCCTGGATTCAAATTAACAAATGTACCCATGGCTCCTGAGGGAGAATGCTGGGCTCTCTTTCCATGCTTCCAAACAACAGGAGAGGGACCCAGGGAAAGATGGGCAGCTAAGGCAATTTATCCTTGTCAGAGGGAGAGCTCCCTTCCATCCTTCATTTCTTTGCGCAAAGACTCATTCACACTTGCCCACACAGGAGTCAGACGGGGTGAGATATCCAGATTTAAAATTGCCAACTGGAAGGCATTTCTGACTCTTTTTCTTAGAACCCACACCATCCTCACAACCCCCACGTAGCAAGGCAATGGCCATGTAGGTGTGTGTTTGAGCCACGCAGTATGGCAGGGCTTTCCCAGCAGTTCACGTCTAGCCAAAAAGGGCCATCGAGGTGGAGATTCTAATATCTGGAGATAGAAACAGAGAAGAGAAACCCCTCCCTCACATGTAGCCACAAGGTGGGCAAGTTTCTATGCCACACGGGGCAGCTTTCTGCAGTTTCTTGTCTAAAGAGCCACCCGCAGCCCCTCCTTGGTCCATGTTAAATGCCGTCTCACCCAAACAAGAGACTGCCCTGAATGAAGCTCTCTGGAGGAATGTGTCTCTCATGACGCCATAAGGACCTTAGCAGATAAACGTATGGCCACTTTAAAAATGTCCAGGAGCCCTTAACTGCTTCCTTGACTTCTCAGGGTCACCTTGGCAACATTTTATGGGATTCCAGATGCTGTCCCCTGCACACCCTCCTAGGAGTCATATAATCCCCTGAAGAAATTCCCTTTGTCAGCCAGTCTCCAGAATTCCAGGCTTAATCTCAGCACCAAATGCCAACCTCTGGCATTCGCAGACACAGCATGCAAGTTGGATCTGGCATAAGACCTGGGACTCTTGGGTGACCTTGAGGTTGAGTTCCTTGCCCCACCAGTCCTTCAGCCCAAAGAGGGGCCACCGTGAGAAGCACAAATGACATTTGAGCTTGGGCTTTTCTCAGAGAAATAAATCTCTGTGAAAAG
Source organism: Galagoides demidoff (assembly GCA_963574575.1). Taxonomy (NCBI): domain Eukaryota; kingdom Metazoa; phylum Chordata; class Mammalia; order Primates; family Galagidae; genus Galagoides; species Galagoides demidoff. The sequence goes on along the minus strand of CAUYQV010167308.1, from coordinate 7,436 downwards.
ATATTAGAAAAACTGATTTGGCCTTTTCTTTTTCACCTGAATATCCTTCAGAGGAGGAGAAGAAAGTTCACATCACAAGAGCTGCATTTAGAAAGCATTAACTTAGAGGTCAGACTCAAAGAGTAGAAGAAATTCACAGTTAAGGATTAAGCCGCTAAGAGCCAGAATAAGAACCAGGCTTTAGGTAGCATCTTCTCTCCAGAGCTGCAGGTTAGTTTTTAATACCACACAGCATGACACCCACCCCATCCCCTCAAGCTAGGACTCCTAGTAGGTAGCTCAGTCTCACCCAGGGAGATCTGTGCACCATTCCTGGTGTTAATTTGGTGACATGAGAAATACCTACTTAGTTTCAAGTATGAATCACTGAGAACACTTTCCTAAGAATTCTTCTTTCTGGATATGACATTTTTTTGTCTCAACATAATCAAAAGTGTACACAAAGCAGGATCCAAGGGAGGGGAAGGGAATATATTTGCTAACACTGTTATTTGTTTATTGGTGATGAGAAGGCATTTGGAAATGACTATAAGGATTTTGTTATGGTACCCCAGAAGAAGTTACTGTGACAAGGATATAAAGGTAAGTAGAGTTGATCCTCCAACAACATGGTAGTTAGGGCACCAAGTTCTTACACAGTCAAAAATGCATGTATAACTTTTGACTCCCCCAAAACTTAACTATTAATAGCCTACTATTACTCAGAAGCCATACCATTAATACAAATATTCAATAACACATATTCTGTATATGTTTTATGAACTTTTTTTTTTTTGCAATTAAGTAATATAGGAAAAAGAAAATGTTGTTAAGAAAATCACAAGCCAGAGAAAATATATTTACTATTTACTAAGTGAAAGCAGATGACCATAATGGTCTTCACCTTCACCATCTTCACATTCAGTGGTCTGAGGAGGAGGAGAAAGAGGAAGGGGCGGTCTTGCTGTCTCAGGAGTGGCAGGGGCAGAATAGATAGAGGAGGCAGAAGGTAGGGAGGAAGGGCAGGCACGCACATTCAGTGTAATTTCTATTAGAAAAAATTTGCATCCGGGTAGACCCATGCACTTCAAATCCATGTTGTTCAAGGGTGAACTGTGCAGGGTGTCCCCAAGGTCTTCCACAGAGGCACCATACATAGGGAAAATAGGAAATTGTAGCTAAATGTACCTTTATTTACCAAATATTCATTGTGAAATTTTACAAAATATTTGCCAAATATTCTGTGCATGGTGACCACCTATTTGTAATTTTTTTTTTTTTTTTTACTTTAAGGGTAACCTTTGGGACACCCAATAGTTTATTTTAAATCCCAATAAACCATTAAGAGTGAAAAAGTGAGACAAAGAAGGAAAGAAAACCAATAGAAGGGGTGTCATTGAGCACATTACCACTATGGGCAACCAAAACTTGATCCTCCCAGAGATCCATGGGGCTGGTGTAGAACAGACACTTGAGTGTTTTCACAGTGGAAGAGCTGAGAAGCCAGGGTGTGAATACTCCCTGCCAATCACTGGTCAAGAGCTGCTCCTGGGGAATCAAGGCCCTGCTCTGTCAGCTGGCTCCACCTATTGGCCAGACACAGCCAGATGAAAGCTCTCAGCTCAGGGTCAGCAGATGCTCATGGCCAGCCACCTTCAGCACAGGACCTTGCGTACTAAGGAATAAGAGGGCAGGTGGCCCGTGTAGATTTTATTGCCCCAGGGTGGCCCTATTTATTTGAAACTATAAAATGTTACTGGACAACTATGGAAATGGGTATAATATACATATTATGCACACACACACATATCACATATATATATAGTGGCCAGTGACAATAGGGATGAACGTGTGTTTCTCAGTAAGTCATACATCTAGTTAAAAGAAAGTAAATATAATATTATGGTAATAATAGACTAATAAAATGAGCACATTGTCAACTATAAGACAACAGGTGGAATTCAAGAATACTATAAAATTTCTGCCTCCTATTTGTATGTTATTCTTTAGGAAAAGATAATTTCCACATACTTGTACCATACATGCCTTGGCAGGATGATTCTGACTATACTTAAGCACAAATATACTGTCATGAGGTAAAAAATGAGAATGCTATCTGAAGGCAAACATTCAGAATTGGATTTAAAGTGATATCATCACAAAAACGCATATTTTTAAATAGCCATTTTATAAATGGGAATGTGAGAAGAAGTGAAAGATTTGAAGCAGGGGATAAATAGCCCATGTGTGATCTGGGCACTCCTTTCCTTGATGGGAATGAATGTAATTTATCAGGGATTTAAGGACTGAGCATATCAGTTAACGTATGCCTCTCTAAAATGGGGAGATGCCACTGATTAGAGTGCAACTGGGAGGGTCACTGAGGATTAGTAAGTAGGAAGAAATCACAGAAATATTTAAAAATAGGTTATTATGAAATCACTCATGATAAATGTGAATTTGGTCATGGGGACTAGTCAGATGCTTTAAAAAGATGCCCAGTGAGAAATGTATTTCCCTCCTATCCAAAGCTCACAATCCCTTTCCCCAAAGGTTACTTCTACAAATAATATTTGGTCTCTTGTTATGGGCTGAAGAGAGTAACTCCCCTCAAATCCCCATGTTGATTCTATACCCCCCAGAACTTCAGAATGTGATTGTATTTGAAGATAGGGACTTTAAAGAGATGATTGAATTAACACGGAACAATCACAGTGAGCCCTAATCTGAGTGGTGTCCCTAGAGAAGACACAGAGAGATACCAGGAATGCAGGTTCCCAGAGGAAAAAACCACATGAGGACACAGTGAGAAGGCGGCCATCTGTAAGCCTTGGTGACAGGCCTCAGAATGAAATCATCCCTGCTGACTCCTTGACCTCGGACTTCCAGCCTCCAAAACTGTAAGAGATTTCCAGGTATTTTGGCAGCACTAAGTAGACTGACACAGTTTTCTTAAAGAACTCGTCTATGCATTTTCAACACACAGAGATGAGTAGACAAATGGATAGAGACAGGTAGAGAGGTAGCTAGACAAATATAGAGACAAATGTATTTATTTGTTTCTCTATGCAAAAGTTAACCAACAATATATATTATTCTATAACTTGTTATTTTTACTTTATAACGTATCTTGGAAATGATCTCAGATCGGCACAGAAGACCTATGTCATTCTTTCAATGGTTGTAATAATCTATTGTATGGGTAAGGCATAATTTATGTAGCCAATTGTGCCTGTCTTTGGGGTCATTTAGCTTGTTTTTAGTCTTTATTACAAACAAAATGATACTTCAGTCTTTATGTCTGAGTCAACCTGGAGAACAAATTGCCATGTGAAGAGCCACATCCCAGGCCATAAAGAAGATGCCAGCCCAGGCCCACCAGCAGTGCAGAGAAGGATCTTTTTGTCACATTTTCTCCACCCCATGTGCTATCAAAGTTTGGGTTTGTGCCTTCCTTTAGTTTGACCTTCCTACCAAGCCAATTTAGAAGATAGGACCATACAAACCAGGCAGGTGTGATTCTGAGCCAAGTACCAACAAGATTAAAGAAAGGAACCAATTGTGGGGCAGTGCCTATGGCTCAAAGGAGTAGGGCACTGGCCCCATATACCAGAAGTGGTGGGTTCAAACCCAGCCCAGGCCAAAAAAAGAGAGAGAGAGAGAGAAAGGAGCCAATTGCTGGAAAATTCTGCAAGAGATGTGAGATAGAGGAAACACACACACACTCACCCTCCACCCAATAAAAAACCTTTCATGGGGATTAGGTAGTTACATGACCAACAGTCTTCCCTCATACATTTTAGAAACTGTGAAATTAATTGCCCCTGGCATTGACTTTTGCAAATAGCATTATCCTTTTTCATTCCTTGGGTCCTAGCTAGAAGCAGCCTAACAGAAAAAGCCTCCCCATCAATGGCCTTTAGTAAATCGTGTTGATTCCCCAGAGCAAACTCTCTCTCATGCCCTCTAGTAGAACATCCCCTTTCCTAGGTGGTGTATATATTATAAAGCCACAGAAAATGATGTGGTGTAAAAAAATAAAAAGAAAAGAACTTTTCTATCTTATAGTGCAGGTAAACTATCTCACCTATTTCACCATGACTTATTAGAAATAAATGCCAGATGTAATTTTTAAAGCACTAAGAACAGGTATAATACCGTGCCCACTGGTAATCTGTCCTACTCAATGCTAGCTGACAGGGATGAACTTTCCATTCTTATGAATCACTTTCATGCACTCCTACAGGAGATTTGCTGCAGTGTTAGTACATTTGTAAGGCAGTGGCACTATAAAGCTTGCATTCCAGCTTTGAAATATTTATCATTACTCTCCTTTCCTGTTTGTTCTGAAAACACTATGTGCCAAACTCAGAGGAAAGGGTAAGTTCAGTGCTCTTATCCCTCCTTGATTAAGAAAACTCTCTGCCCCATAACACTGATAACTCCATCAGATAGGTAACAAAGTCGAGGCCATAGGCTCCCTCTTTGTGGCTACTACAGAATTCCTCTATGGAAGGAAAAGGTCTATGTGTGAAAATATATTATGCTTAGGGAGACCTCACAGGATCAGGGATTCGGGCAGAACTTTTCTGCTGAGACACAGAGTGGGAGGTTGGCTGTGGCTCTGGAGGGTGGAATAGGTTAAGATGTCATCAGAGACGTGGAAAAAATCTGGGACCCTCTTCCATGCCTGTTCCCTCAGACCCCTTAGTAAAGATCAAAAATCACAGAGGGCTTGTTGTATTTGTTCATGTGGCAAATACCTATTGGGTGCCTACTGTGTGTTTTGGGCACTGATATAATGAATGGAGACAGGTGAGACTGGGGTGACATAGATGTCAAATCTTGGACTCCATGCCCGCTAGCTCTGTGAAAGATGAGCAGGTGACGTACCATCTCTCAGCTTCCATTTTTTGATCTGTGTGATGACATTAATAAAATTTCCCCTTGCAGGGTTGTTGAAGGGTTAGGTATGCTGATGTAGGTTCTGCACCTACCACTCAGCAAACCTCTGTCCTGTTTACCCTTCATCTGAGCAGGGACGACAAGCTTTTAGAAAGTTCTGGCAAGGATGATGCTGGTTGTAGTTAGCATGTACTAGGTAGTACTGTCAAGAATGGATGGACCAGCCACAGAAGGACATCAGATCAAGTGTATCGTAGCTTCCTCCCAGGCCTGGAGAAAGCCCCGTAAATGGCGTGTGTACTGATAAGTGAAACATAGTGGCAGACTGACCTGTGGCCAAATATTGTCTCCAGTGCTGTGTGTCTTTGGGCAGCTACTTAAGCTCCCTGAGCCTCAGTATCAATGGGTCCTCACTCATAAAATGGGGATAATTACAGTACCCGTTGCGTGGGTTCATGGTGAAGATTAAATTAGATTAGGGATTTTACACACACACAGATACACACACACCAGTGCAGGCCACATAATAAGAACTCAATAAAGGTTGTTCATCATTATTATCTTGTCTTAACAAGGGTCCTTCTTCCCAGTTTCCATGAAATCAATACAGAGTGTCCACTTCCTTCCCTCAGGCATGCAGGAGGCACATAGTGACTATCCCATCATTTACAATGTTTAGCAAAAAGACCGGATCCTTCTGAAGCCCAGAAACTCATTTGACTCTAGGAAGTACACTCATAGAGCGGCAGACACATGACTTCCTCCATGGGAAGCTGGCACTGGGCTTTGGGCTTAGCCAGAAGAGGAGCTGGAGACCTGATCCTGGTACTGACTGGCTCTGTCACCTTGACCATCAACAGTTTTTATCTGAATTAGTTTCCTCACTGACCACTGTTATAGGACCTATCCTTCCTTCCCTTCTTCCTTCCTTCTTTCATTTCTTTCTCTCCCCTTATAAGACAAAGAAGGTGAGAGGCAGGCCATAGGTTCATCCCATCAGGCAACTGCACTGGCATTAATATCTGCGGGATGTTCCAATCTGTACAAGAATCCCCTTGGAAAGGACTATTTTCAGTGTTTAGGAGAAAGCAAAGAATCTGAAGGCCAAACCTTGTTATCCTGAAATAATGGTTATTATTTGCTTATGTTAGCTACAGCTGTAATTTTGTATCCCAAGAAAAACCTGTTATCATGGTATTTGTTGTCTTCCCGGTATGATCCTCCTTCCTAATGTCCATCCTCCCTGCCAGGTGGGGGGTGGGGGGGACGCGGTGTGGACATCTGTTCCTTCCCTCAATGTCCCGAAGAGTCTGTTAAAGGAGAAATAACGTTACCTGGCCAGCAACCCCCAAATCCCAGAGAGGTTGCAGCTTTGGCACACACCCAGCGAAGGAACGAGATCTCAGCTCCTGCACAATTTCTGTCTGCATCGTCCTAGCTCCTTTCGGATTTCACACACACACACAGCCTTCTTGCCTTTCCTCTCTTCCACCCTTTGGCTAAGGGAGTGAACCCATCAACACAAAGTTGGTCACACAGACGCTGCCCTGATTCAGAATTTTGATTGCAGCTTGTTAGGAAAAGAAGTCTGACTGTAGGATTTGGAGAGCTCTTGTTAGATAATTAAACCCTTTCAAATCTAATACTTATTTCTGGGGGAAAAAAGGCTCAGCACTGTGGAGACAGACTTGCCACCTTCCGCTTGATCAGGAATTCCAGGGACATCTTGTCAAAGTAGCTCTTCCTCTTCCACAGCCCACTGGCTCCGCTGCAGAGGTGGAGGGGGGCCAAACCTCATGTCAGAACCAGGTCCTCTCAAATGAAAACTCCCTCTGGTTCAACAGCTCTGTCTGCCTTGCAACTGAGGAAATGTGAGTCAAGTCAGCATTTCTGCTCAGATTCCATCATCCTGAACACCTGGAAAGTTGCCTAAATGAGAGGAAAACCTTTTTTCTATCCAGACACAGTATCTGACAACAAGCTGCTGAAAACACATCTGCACTGCTTTGATCTGACCCTGTAACAGCAGTGCCCAACTGTTGCTTTTTCCAAGAGAGCCACAAGAATGTTTGAGCATTTAAACAGAATCTCAGTGGCAGTTTACAACCTTAATTAAGTTGTGCTTCTTTCAACCTTGAAACATCTTCTTACCTATTTTGTGATCACAAATAAAATATATAAAAAATGATACATGCTTATAAAAACATTAATCAGCATATCCATGGACCAAATAGAGGATAACAGTCTCTAAACTCTCCTGCCTCTGTAGACAGAATATTTTACACAAATACATTGCCTTTAAGTAAAATAGCTAGAATGTTCAATGTAGCATGTTTCTTTTTTTTTTTTTTTTTTTAAGACAGAGCCTCAAGCTGTCCCCCTAGGGTAGAGTGCTGTGGCATCACAGCTCACAGCAACCTCCAACTCCTGGGCTCAAGCAAGTCTCCTGCCTCAACCTCCCAAGTAGCTGGGACCACAGGTGCCTGCCACAATGCCAGGCTATTTTTGTTTTTTTTGGTTGCAGCCATCATTGTTGTTTGGTGGGTCCAGGC